>CANUEX010164615.1:0-24065 GCA_948099535.1 Jatropha multifida | reverse complement strand
TAAAATAATAAAATTCACCTATAAATCAACAAAATAATTAATCAACCACCAAAATACTATTATATATTATCAAAATATAAACTCAACCAAATAATTAATCAAATAATAAAATCATTCAACCAAAAATAATAAAATCAACCACAAAGATTATTAAAATAAATTTCGGAGAATTATTTTATACCCTTTAAATATTGTTTATAGTCCCGAAAATAATTGTTCGGTGACGATCGGGTCTTGGATCGTGACTGAGGTGCCCGGAAACGTGTAGTTCGGGACTGAGTTCGTCGGAATCGAGCTTGAGGGACTGAGATCGGTCTCCGGTGGCTGGATCGCGATGGAGACGCGGCTGAGGGTGGCTGGAGTGACTGTGCAACCCGTAGAAAGGAGGAGGAACTGCTGCAGTGTTGCTGGTGGCGGTGGCGCGGCTGAGGAAGGAAGAGGAGTGGCGCTGTGGAGAGGCTATGGTGGTCGGCGTCACTGGTGTGGCTGGAGCAGTTGGTGGCGCGACGCGAGAAGAGGAGCAGAACAGGGCTGGGTCGCGCGTCAGAGGGAGGCAGAGAGAAGCTGATCGCGTGAGGAGGAGCTGGGTCGCGCAGAGAGGGAGGCAGAGCAGAGCTGGGTCGCATCTGCGCGAGGAGGAGTTGCTGGAGTGGCAGCGCTGCTGCTGCTGTCTTCGTGGCGGCGCGGCGCTGCTGCTGGAGAGGAGGTGGCGGAGCTTGGAGCTGGAGATGGCGTGACGCTGCTACTGCTGAGACAGTGAGAGTGCGACAGGGAGGGGGAGAAGAAGAAGAAAGAAAGAGAAGAGGGTGGTGGCGCGGTGGCCTGAGGAGCGGCGCAGGGAGAGGGAGGTGATGGCTGGCTGGAGGCAGTGAGAGGAGGGAGTGGCTGCTGGTGGTTGTCGATCAAGGAAGAAGGAGAGGTTTAAAATAAAAAATTAATAAAGTTTTATAATTATTAAATAAAAACAAACCGTCCAAGGTAAGTTGTCGGGGAGAAAAAAAATAGTGACGCACAGTGTTTTTCAAAAATATCCGATTCGGGTCTAATTTAAATTAATTCGGTCCAATAAAAAAAATATTGGTCCGATTTTTTTATTCGGTTAACGGTTATTCGATAAATTTTCGGGCGAACCAAAATGGTTTTCGATCCCGATAATATTACGTGGCGTAATATTATTGACTAATAATTTACAATTTAAATTTAAATGGGAATGTTTCAAAATAAAAATTTCGGGGTATTACAGTTATATTCTTACAATGGTCCTAAATAATTGTTGTCCTGCTCACACTTAGCTTTTCCAGAGACTTACACTTGGCCATCTTCACAATGCAAACTACTCTTTTTTCAAATATATATAAAAAATTATAATTTGTTTATTTATTTTTTTGAAGTTGTAGGATTTATATTTTTTATAAATCTTTATTTTTATATATGCAATAAAAAGTTATATCGATGTACAATAGCAAAGCAATCCTAATGTAATTTTTTTTGTAATTTTTTTATATTATTTATATGTTAAGGATTAAAATTCCTGATGCTTGTAATTGTTTGGTTAATAATATAATTAGAAAATTTATGAAAATATTTTTTTATTTGTAATTTTACCATTAATTGCAATTATGCGTTGCTATATCCATAAAAGGTTAAAATTGAGAATTGATATCATGTAAAAATAGAGTGAATTCTAAAATTTTACAAAGTTTAGGGTATTTTAATACATTAAACCGTGGCTAAATTCAATTGCAAAGGTAACAATTTTTGGGGTTTGCATATAAAGTCTTTTGTAGTTTATAAAATCATTCAGAAAAAAAAAGAGTCAATAGCTAAGAGTGCTAACCAATCAAATTGGCACAATAATGTTGTTCTTGAAATTGATTAAAGAAAAATCAAAGGTTGAAGATGAGCTTTATTTATTATTGATGAACTCAATTTAATTGGGTACTTAGAAATATTCAAACTAAACTAAATTCATCTTAATTGTAATTAGAAAATTTAGCCTAATATACGTTTTATTGTAGTTAAAGCTTAAGTAATTTTAAAAAGCTGCACACCAAAATATAGCTCACTGGTAAATGCATATACAACTAGACAATAGCTCTAAATTTAAATTAAATTAATTTATTATCAAATTGATTATTATGATATTCAAACTTGACCCGGTCAATATCTGAATTTAATTTTAATAAAGATGAATAAATTTTGAATATTTAACGAGTCAAATTTAAGTAATACGACATTGTTGCACCTTTTTACTTATAATACAAAAAAAATTGAATTTCAGATAATAAATATTTTCTATAATTATTCTGATGGTTTAATTGGTAGAATGTGGAAGAAACATGGAGTGGACTCTGCAAAGATATCCTTTTCATGAAAGGAAAGGCAAAAGGAAATTGAATTGAGGAAATTAAGATGCGTCTGATGTGTCTTTGATTGATTAATAAATAATTCTCGAAAATCATTATCACATGGAGGAAAAAAGTGATTATGCTTTTCCCTAACCCATGAACTAATCTTTTCTTTTCAATGCCACTCCAAAAGGATAAAGCAACCGACCAATCTAGAAGTCGACAAATTTAGGACATACCAAAATCATTCTTTCATCTTTCTGTAATGACTAACTTGCCTAAACTATTAGTCATCACCATTGCCCCTGCCTGACTACTTACTCTTTGTTTATGTTGGTACTTTCAAAAAAAATTTTTTAAGGGAATTAGTGTAAGGTTTGTATATCTAACCTTTTACATAATCAACTAATAAATATTTTACATATAAACTTTCAAATATTAAAATTTATAAATTAATTCAAATGGGTTGAAATCGAAAAGTAAAGATATGTGCTAATTGGATGTGGTATGATTTTTTTTCTTACTTGTGCGAATAGTAGGATGTTTTAAGTTCGAGTCTCTCTCAACTACAACAGTTTTCAGTAATTTGATGAGCTAAGAAAGTGGTAACTCTTATTGTATAACCCCCGAATATTATTTTAGTTCATTAAACCTTACTATGAATAAAAAAATATTTATTTTGAATGGTATTTGAATATATATATGTATATATAATATCATCCAACAATTAGAATTTTTTTTTCAATTTATTTAGAAAATCATTTGGTATTTGAATCCTATTCATTCAATTAATTTGAATTCACTCTGAGTAGGCCATAAAAGGATGAAATGCTTTCTACCAAGTTCTAAAGATGTTTTATATTATCTACGAGTTGTGACTCAGTTGGTAATATAGAGTGGGCATATGAGAAGAGTTCCGAAATTCGATCTCCACTAAACACATCTACAAGAATGAGTGAAGAGGATTGTTTCTATATCAATTTAGTTGATTCTAGCAGCATCTGCGGCTAATGTAATCAGATTTGGGATGATTATTCAAACAAGTGATATTTTTTTTGGGCTTAATATGTATTTTGATTGTTGTATAGAATACTCTTTTAGAATCTTATTATTATTATTTTTTTGGCTTAATATTAGGTATTGAAATATCAAGCAGAAAAGGATGTTTTGGTAATTAGATAACAAGGAAAACTATTAGAGGAGGATAGCTTATTTGTTTGCAGATAGAAAAAGAATCTTTCTTTGACAATCAAGTGCCAAATGAACGCAAAGTCATAGTTTTAAAGCATTATTAATGACTCAACCCTTTATACCTTGGAAATACAACCGCTCTCTCCCTCTCTATCTCTGTCTGTCTCTCTGGAATTGGTTCTGTTACTGATTCAAGAAACAGCCATGGATATTCCAGAGAAGATGTTGCAATACAAATATCATTTTGGTATAGCAATAATTGCTTCACTTGCTCTTTCCATCTTTCTATATGCTGCTCCTAGACTCCTCACCATTCTTGCGTACTTTTGGCCGCTTTTTGTCTCAACAACTGTGTTCTTGGTCTTGATCATTGCATTTGGTGGTGTTTCACCTTTGCAA
The DNA here is from genome assembly GCA_948099535.1 of Jatropha multifida. Classification (NCBI taxonomy): domain Eukaryota; kingdom Viridiplantae; phylum Streptophyta; class Magnoliopsida; order Malpighiales; family Euphorbiaceae; genus Jatropha; species Jatropha multifida. The sequence continues at coordinate 20,127 of CANUEX010164615.1, read as the reverse complement.
TCTGATTCTGCCCTTGCTGAACAAGCCGGCGAAGGGCTTCTTCACTATGTTGCGGCAGGGCAACCGGAAAATACCGGAGAGCCTAAAAAATATGAGTAATACAAAAGGATGATCAACTCTCAACGTGACTATTGAATTGAGTTCGAGTCGAGTCAAGTTTGCGATGGGATCTGTGGGTCGAGTCGGATCATGCCAAGGTCAGGTCAAGCCTGATATGGGGTTTGTGAAAATTATTAGATAGGACCATCTTACAGTCCCTACTTTCACAGTACTGTAGCATATATAAATGTGGAAGGAAAGGGAAATGAAATAGTTGTATCTGATAATTGAACATCTTGTGTAACTTGTAAACTTGCATCTCAAAATGTGAAGTTCGAAAGAAGTGTAAATAAAATTATCTTTACAAGTGTATATATTTTCATTCTGTTTGTATTTAATATGAATGATAATGATACCTTCATCTTTTTCTTTTGAGGTCATTCATGTATTTAATTTTCACAAGGATTTATTTTCTTGGATGGCAAAGCCCCTTCAGCAGACATAGAGCTGCGCCCCTAATCACCACCCTTTCTTTTTGTGTTCGTAATCTTTTAAAACAAAAGAATAAAAAAATAAAAAGAATGACAGGAAAAAAAATTGAAAGTAAAAAACAAATAAGAATGTTGAATATTATGGCATGCTGAAAGCTGATAAGAAAACCTGCCAGCATGTGGCCATGTTAGACACCCGTTAAATTGTAATTAATTAATTAATTAATTATTTATTTTTAGAATAATTGTGAAATTAGTGTTTGAATTTATTAATTTTCTATTTAAGTGTCTCACGGTTTATTAGCATGTTAATTTTTTTTAATTATTATAAACGTGGCTTGCTTGAGCAATGAGTAAGATGATACGAAACCTCTTGGATCAACAAATCAAACTGACGCGGAAATCTTACGAGATCCAAATTGTTTGTTGATGCCATAACCCAAGACAAGAGATAAACTGGTTTTTGGGGAAAGAAACAAATAGACCAAGAGAGAGTAATCAAATAGTGAAATTTCCAGAGGCACTCAAATTGGTGTCCGTATTGGCAAATGTGCTGTAAATTGGGGATTCATTTCCGAATTAGATCAAAATTCGACTTACCCTTTCCTGATCTTTCTTTATCCTATTCGTATCATGCATTAGGTTCTTGAACGTGCTTTTATTCACGCATTAGGTTCTTTAAGGCAATGGCCCCCCATCTCCCTTAGTTTTAAAATTTTTCTAAAAATTTTACATTTTTACCTCTAAGAAAGTAACTTTTTTTTCCAATTTCTGCCACTATTTTGGGGTTGTGCTTCTTCAATTTCGTTAAAAAGCGGGCACATTTTTCTTCTATTGGCCATTCTCTGGATGATCAGATTGCTTCATATTTTTTTTTTCCAAATTTTAAATTTCATGCTAAAGCAGAGAAAAAGAAGAGATATTTTGTCAAAGTAAGTGAATCTGCTTGCTCTGACATTAACAATGTTAACTCTAGCAATAACTCCACCTTATACATACTATATATAAACTGCACCTGAACTTTTGGGGACGTCAACGAATTGTTCCCTTTTGTTTGGTGGTAGGGAAAGTAAGGCATAAAAGAAGAATAAAATCTTTAAGAAAAAGAAGAAAAAGCCACACAGTTTGGTTTAGTTAATAGCAGGTCTTTGATTTCTCTCATCTTTTAGGTAAAAAGAAAAATATTCATGACCTTTTTTCTGTGCTTATCTTTTATACAATAATCAAGCCAAGCAGCAGGGTATGCACTCCTCAGTATAATCTTCATTTAATAATTGAAAAGGTTAGTTGCACCAGATTCAGTAATATTCAGGAATAAAGACATAAAAAATAAGCTCTAAACTCTATTTGGTTGGTGAGAAAACGCAAGAAATATAAAAGAGAATCAAAGAAGATGAACTGAATAAATTGAAGTGAAGCTGAAAGAGAAAAAAGTAGAAGAAGATGAGCTCTAAACTCTGATTGCAATGCACACTAACCAAACTTGTATAAAGCTCTTCAAATCCATTAGCATAACAGATCAACAGCAATACCTGAAATTTTCACTTTATGCAATTCTTTTCCTTTCTGTGAATTTTGTACAGGGAGATTCATTCTTGGCATTAATTAGCAGCCATCAAGTTGTGCACTTTATTTGTTCTCCAATAATAATGGCACAGAAGTGCCTTTCCTTCTTCGTTCTACCAAATGCACAATTTAGAAGCATTAACTCTACACAAATCAAGGTCAAATAATTTCTTATTTTCATGTGCCCTAGTATTACACATTTGAAGTAAATAATTATTAGGGTTCTTCCCTTAATCACAAATACCTAATTTTCAATTCTCTTTTCTGTTATAAGACTTTATAGCCTCCATTTAGAAAGAGCAGCTTGTATTCTTAGTATCATATTCATATGAAAAAAAAGTCAGCTATGAGAGTTTGAAGAACATTTTGCTAACTGTGAAAATATCATAATATTCTGGAGATGCACAAAATAATTAAGGATAACCATTAATAGTAATGGTTGTCAATGATTTTAATTGATTGAATTAATTAATGGAATTCTTTTCTTTTTTCCTTTAAAGAAATTTAAAATATGAAAATATCAGAATGTTACTAACTTTACCAGAAAAGTTTTTTTTCAATCTTTCTGTACTTGAGATGCCTGAGGTTGTACTAAATCAGCTTCTGTTAAAGTTCCTGAATGATCAATATCAAGCTTTCTAAATCTTTCCATCACTAATGAAATATCTTCCTCTCCGATCTTTCCCATTTCCTTCAACGTGTAAACAATGAATTCTGCAACACTGATGAACAACACAAATTACAAAAATACATACATATTGAAATCAAATGTATGTATTTTAGTAAAGATCCTTACCTAACAACTTTGTCTGGATCAAGATCAGCAGACTTGAGATCTGAGGATGTCATATTTCGTGTTAATACCCTTTTGATGAGCATTGTTTGCCTTATTTCTGTGTATAATTCAGTAAGGTAGATAAAAAATTGAGCAAGGCAAATTGTACTGCTTAATATCCAGAAAGCAGCAAATAAGCGACCTGATTTAGTTGAGAAGCTCTCATCTCCATACCCAAGAGTTGTGATTGTAGAACAAACACAATAACAAGCATCCACTAATTCGAAATTTTCAAAGAAACATAAAAATGCAATTCCTAAAATTATAAGCACAAACAAAAGTGCAGATGCATAAACAAACTTGTACTGTACTTTATGAGATTCAATCTCCTTATGAATTTCTGTCGAACCCATTTCTTTATGCATGTGTATAGCTTTAAAAAAAAGAGCCTCTTGCTTTTCTACAATGTAATCTGCTGCCTTGCTAAGGAGAATCCCAACAAGGGCCATTCCAATAAATACATAAACACTTGCTAGTAATTTTGCTGCTATGCTATTAGGGACGAGATCTCCATATCCGACAGTAGTCATTGTAACAACACAGAAATAAATGGCATCAATAAGCCCATGTGTTTTTTTGCCATCAATTTGATGCATTATAAGGAAGAAAGTTATTGTGCCAAACCCTAGATAGAGTATAAACAAAATAAATACTTGCTTGAAACTAAATTTTTGTTTCACCAAAAATGAATCCAGCCATTGAAGCGATTGGTTGCTATTTTGTTCTGGATTTTTGATTTCTGAAGAACTTTTTCTTTGAAGGGTTTTCTTCTCTTTGGCATTTAAACAAGCATCTTCCACATCTGAAAGTAAAGGCTTACTAGTATCATCATTGGCCATTGAAATATATAAAAAAAATTTGTCAATCCTTTACCAATTGTCTGAAGATTGAAATTGTGTAATCACCAATTAATTTTTCTAACTGGGAATTTGATACACATCCAAAATTGTGTATTCCTCACAACTCTTTTCCTATAAACCGATGAGTTGATATTTGCAGGACTCGAAGCTTATACCCAATAATGGAAATCTGAAACCGGTTCTCCCTCATATGGCCCTTTCGTCACAAGCATTGTAGACTTAGCAAACTGACTATACAATAATAAGATTTGCTTCTAACAATAACAAAACTTGTTGCATTCAACCTGTGTTAAAAGCAAAGTTATTAGTTTAGAATTTCACCGAATAATGAAAATAATATAATAGTATTTTCTGCGCATGAAAAAGAAAACTAATATTTAGAAAGAATGAGATAGTGTTTACATTGAGAGAAATTGTTTGATATTACCACAGGAAATCCTGAAAGAGAGGAACATTTGGCAGGCTCAATGTGCAATCAGGAAAGAAGCAAATAGCAAAATTACCGGTATTGTTTCCAGTTGTCTAGATTTTAGCAATCAATCAAAAGAGTTACAAATTTGTAGTTTAATTATTTAATTTATTATTATTATTATTATTATCCAAAACAAATCCATAAACCCCTCAACTTTCCAAGTTTTAGCAATTGAGCCCTTAAAGTCTTATTTGTCCATATGAAGCCCTTGTACTATTATTTTTAGTGACATTAAATACTTATTTAACCATAAATGTTAACCACGTTAGATCCAGTATTTTAAAAAATTGGACCAGACTAATTAATCCGATTTGTTTTTACAAACTTGCAATTTTATAATATAAAAAGTAATGATATAATTATAATTTATAAATATATGATTTTCTTAAAAAAATCTTAGACGTGTTTATATATATAATTACTTAATTTATAAATTATAATTATAATTTTTATATTAATTTTCTATTTAAATCTATATTCCATTATGAAATTTAATTTAATTCTAAATAAAAAATTGTCTAGATTTTAATTTTATTAGTTGAAAAAATGAATATTTATATATTAATTAAAATTTTCAAAAATATCATTGATGACTTCAATTTTATTATTGGTTAAAAAATAGAGGTGGTTTAATTTTGATTGGTTATATTAATTTTCTATTTGAATCTAAATTATGTTAGGAAGTTTAATTTAATTCTCATTAGAAAATAGTCTAGACTTTAATTTTATTAATTGGAAAAAAAAATATTTCTATCGATTAAATTTTCTATAAATATCATTGAGGACTTTAAATTTATTGGTTAATTTTGATTGATTATGTTAATTACCTATTTGAATCTAAATTCTATTAGGAAGTTTAATCTAATTCTAAATAGGAGATTATCCAATTTAAGATTTTAATTTTATTGGTTCAAAAATAAATATTTCTATAATAATTAAATTTTCTAATATCCAATTTTTTTAAATGTATATATAAAAATTTTATATATAACTATAATAAAGAAGTAAATCTAAAAAAATTCCATTGTTCTCTATCACATAAGCTATTTAATTTCAAAATTGTGGAGCGAGTCCTCTCTTTATGGGAGTTAAGGTTTCCACTCTTATGGTGGCTAGGATTTTCCCTATTTTGTTTTAGGTTTGGATCTCTTCCTTTGGTTGAAAGTCTCCAGATTGATCCCTTTTAGTATATCTCTTTTTTGTTTTGTTTCTCCCTTTCATGGTCGTGTGTAGGGATGACAATTTTATCCAACCGTACCCCACATATGATTTAAATGTAAAATTTTATGTTGATAATGAGTATTAAACCCATGATCATTACTTAGAAATTAAGAGAACTGACCACCAAGCCGTCAATGATTCTTACATAAAAAGAAAGCAAGAAATATATATATATATATATATATATATATATATATATATAGACAGTTGTAGTAATTTATAAATATTTATTAATAAATAAAATATTATTGGGTAATAATATAATTTTATTCATAAATACACTTTTAATAAAATTATGTACATTAAATTAGAATATCTTAATAAATTAGAAGTAATTTTTTTTCATAAGACTATATATATAATATTCATGTCATGTCTTAGTAATTTAAGTGAATATTTTGTAGTTTGGTAATTATGAAATTTATTAAAAATAAAAAAGTTATTATAATTAAAATTATTTAAAGTTACTTATCAACATCACTATCACTAATAAATTTCTAATCATAACTACAATTAAATTTTAATTTAAAACATGACTCATGTGGAATTTGAAATTTAGATTTAGTAAATTAGAATATGACTTGTATAAAATATCAACAATGAACTTATAAACATAATTATAATTGGACCTTATTTAAATGCCTTTTTATTTTTTTATTAGTATCATCATATATATTAGTTATACTTAGAAGTGTACTCACTAGTGTACAAAAGTTAAGGATTACAAGTTATAACAACCATAATTAATTATAACCTACTAAATATATTATCTAATAAAAAAAAATTAAACTTAATACTTTTCATAATATTTTGTTATTACAGTTACTATAATATTGAAACATAATTATAGTATTTTAATTACTAATAATAATAATAATAATAATAATAACTTTAAGAATATTAAGAGTAATAATAACTTTAATAATATTAAAAATAACTATATACTATCAAAATGACGTAGTTTTAATATATGAGGTTTAAATCACTCCATAACCAAAACTACGTCGTTTTAGTAGTCTAGGGTTAGGGTTGGATTTTACTCTTCAAACAAACAACTATTCTTAGTTTCTCACAAACTTAAACTTGCTTGACATCACACAAAAATAGCTCTCCCTGAGCTGTTTGACCGCAATAGTTGCAACACCCCATCTCTTGCGCCGTTCGACGACAATAGCTGCAACACCCCTTCCCCTGTGCCATTCGATGACAACACATAGCCCTCCCTACACCATTCGACATAACACAGCCCTCCCTGCGCTGCTCAATAGCAACACCCCTTCCCTGCACCGTTCGAACAATAGCACCCCTTCCTTGCGACGATCGACAGGTCCACAGCACAAGTTCGTTATTGTTTTTTTTTTCATTTTCAGTTTAATTTTTTTTATTTTGCTTTTTTTATAAACAAATTTGAATTCTGAAAAGAAGCTTGTGTGAAAATAATATTGTGTGAAAATCTAGATTTAATATTGTATTGCAAGCAATTGTTGAAATTTAATGTGTTAGTATTGATTTGATATACATGATTTCAAATAAGCATTAAGCATTTAATGATGAAAAAGAAGCTTTCACTAGGAAAAAAATTATTTTATTTATTCTTTGATCATCTAGAAGATACTAGGAATTTAGAAGAAGAAAACTCTAACGCTAATAGCGTTGTTATTGGCACAAAAAAAATAGATTAGTTGTTTTTCTGTTGTAACAACTTTGCTTAGCCAACAAATTGGTTACTAGTTAGATATTTATAATCTAGCATGTATATAAACCAGATTGTAACCTTCATTAATTTATTTTTTAATGAAGTATTTTCATCATTTTTACATATTCTCACATGGTATTAGAGCAGTCTAAAACCTCTTAACCGCTTTTGCTGCTTTCTTCTTCTTCATTTTTCTTCTTTCTTCTTCTTCTTCCTCTTCCTTCTATAGTTTCTTAACAATGGCCATTGATTCTTCTAGTCCATATTTCCTTCATCCAAATGAAAATCCGGTGCTGGTATTAGTTTCTCCTCCTTTGAATGGAACAAACTATCAGTCATGGTCAAGATCTATAAAGATGTCACTGATTTCTAAAAATAAATTGAAGTTCATTGATGGTTCTCTAACAATTCCATCTATTGTGGATACAATGTATTCTTTATGGGAGTGGTGCAACACCATGGTTCTCTCATGGATAATTCACTCGTTATCTTTGCAACGTCTGACTCCAACCACTAGAGAAATTGTCCGCTTTGGATCAAGCCGGATCCATCCCATACTAGATCGGCAAGACTCGCACGGTTTTGTCCTGCAAGTGAAATGGAAACTTTCTAGGAGGTCACCCATCTTAGGATTTCTGTCAAGTGAGCACGCTTAACCCTAAAGTTCTTCCAACTCTCCAGCCATTCTACCAAAAGGCACCTCTAATGATTAGTTACCCCCTTTTCGATATATGATTTGATTCATTCCTGTGTCCCGCATTCTACTACCCTAACTAGCCTGCCATCCTAGAAGCTCGCCAGGAACGCTCTCTATCTGCCCTCTTAGGATCGCTTTGCTGGGTTGGGATATCACGGGGCCACAATAGATATATGGTTCGAGGGCGAACCATGTGAAGCTAGTGGGCCTGTGATATCCCAACTCGGGAAAGCAATCCTAAGAGGGCGGATAGAGAGCCTTCCTGGCAAGCTTCTAGGATGGTAGGCTAGCTAGGGTAGTGGAATGCGGGACACAAGAATGAATCGAATAATATATCAAAAATGGGATAACTAATCATCAGAGGCGCCTTTTGGTGGAATGGCTGGAGAGTTGAAAGAACTCTAAGATTAAGCGTGCTCGCTTGACAGAAATTCTAGGATGGGTGACCTCTTGTGAATTTCCCATTTCACTTACGGGACAAAACTGTGCGGGTTTGGGATGGATCAGGCTTGATCCAAAGCGGACAATTCCTCTAGTGGTTGGAGTCAGGGCGTTACAATCTTCGTTAATTGTGCAGAGCATATTATGGATCGATAAAGCGATGGATGTTTGGCAAGATTTGAAGGAAAGATTCTCACAAGGAGATGTGTTTCGTATCTCAGAATTGTAAGAAGAAATTTATATGTTGAAGCAAGGTGAGAAGAGCATTGTTGAGTACAGAACTTAAAATTCTTTGGGATGAGTTATTGAATTTTAGGCCTCTGCCTTCTTGTTCTTGTGAAACTCCATGTGCTTATGGAGCTCTTTCGAAAATAAAACAATATCAAGAGGCTGATTATGTTATAAGATTTTTAAAGGGACTTAATGATCAATATGGAACTGCAAAGAGTCAGATTATGATGCTAGATCCTTTGCCTTCTATCAATAGAGCCTTTTCCTTAGTAATTCAACAAGAAAGACAGCTTTTCCCTTTTGATGTGCATGTTGAACCTAAAGTGCTTGCTAATAAGGCTCTGAGATATGATCAGAATAGAACCCAGCCACAGTACCATTCCACTCAACCTAGAAGCTTTTCTAATAAGCGTGAAGATACACGTTTTTGCACATTTTGTGGAAGGACAAACCACACAGTAGAAACGTGCTATAAGAAGCGTGGCTATCCACAGCAGTTAATTTTACTCAAACAGATAATTTGGAGCAAGAGCAAGTTATTTCTTTGCCAAATTCTAATGGTGGCGGCAATCTTAATTCTGGAATTTCTTTAACTTTAGAGCAATGTCAACACCTTATTTCTTTGTTGCAGTCCACTCAATTGCAGACAATTCTAATAACTTAGGCATCGACTACTGCTTCTAACTCTAATACAGCCTTAATTCCAACTATAACCAATTTGGCCTCTTCCTTTAATTCTCCATAAGGTACTCATCTCATTCTATCTTGTTCAAATTTGAAGTCTCCATGGATTCTTGATATTGGAGCCACAGATCACTTCATCCACTCTTTACACCATTTTAAAACTTATAAGCATATATCACCAATTTTTGTTACTTTGCCTGATGGTTCCAATTTACAAAGCAATATTTTTGGCACTGTTATTATTTCTCCTGAACTTGTATTAACCAATGTTCTCTATTTTCCTACATTTAAATACAACCTTTTAAGCATTATACGTGCTACTGTTGCTGACAAAATTTCATTTCACTGTCATCATTCTTGTTGTTTCATCCAGGATCAAACAACCAAGAAGATGATTGGTATAGTTAATTCGTTTGAAGGATTGTATGCAATGGTCAATCTTGCTTCTCCTTCTTCTCGTTATGCTTCTTGCTTCTCTCTTAATGTTCAAGATAGATTTAATAAATGGCATTTTAGGTTGGGTCATCCCTCTGATTTAATAAAGGCAATACAACATTTACTTTCTGATTTTTCTGTACTTCCTAACAAGGATAATTGTGATGTTTGTCATTTTGCTAAACAAAAACATTTACCTTTTCCTATTAGTGAATCCCATTCTAATGCAACATTTAAACTTGTGCATGTTGATCTCTGGGGTCCGTTTGCTATTTCTTCAGTTCATGGACATAGGTTTTTCCTTACTGTTGTTGATGACTATACATGCTTTACATGGATTTTTTTAATGAAACACAAGTCTCAAACTAGAGAAATTCTATAGTCATTTTTCCATTTGATTGAGACTCAATTTTCGACTAAAATTAAAAAAATTCATAGCGATAATGGAATTGAATTTCAAATGCTAGTTTTTTATGCAACCAAAGGAACTTTATACCAAACTTCTTATGTAGAAACCCCACAACAAAATGGGTTAGTGGAACGCAAACATCAGCATCTCCTTACTATTGCACATTCTTTCTTATTCCATTCCTGTTTACCCCTTGTGTACTGGTCCTATACCATTTTACATGTTGTCCATGTCATTAACAGGCTTCCCTCACCATTATTACAAAGTAGGACACCATATGAGGCACTTTATAATACACCTCCTTCCTTTACAGATTTGAAAGTATTTGGGTGTTTATGTTTTGCTTCTACCCTTTCTACTCATTGATCTAAGTTTGATCCTTGTGCTCGTAAATGCATTTTTATTGGGTTCAAAACAGGCACGAAAAGCTTTTTCTTACTTGACTTAAAAACCAGGTCCATTTTTCTCTCTCGAAATGTTCAATTTTATGGACATATATTTCCTTTTCAATCTCCTGTTGCTGTCCCTTCCATTTCTCTTCCACAAGACACATCCATTGACTCCTTTGATGTCTTTACACAACCCATCTCACCTCTTTCTACTTCACATGCTGTTGTTCCCTCTTCTTCCCCTTCTTCTACCTCTATTATTCGTATTACAAGTTCTCGTCAAGCTTCTGTCCCTCTTCCACTTAGAAAATCTACACGACTTAGAAAAATGCCTTAATATCTCTAGGATTATCATTGCATGCTTGCTTCCACGTCAACTACTCCATCATCTTTAGGTACTTTGTATCCACTTTCCTCTATTTTATTTTATGCTAACCTGTCTCCTTCCCATAAGGCTTTTTCTTTATCCATTACTATTGTTCCTGAACCAAAATCCTATGCTCAAGCTGTCAAACATGATTACTGGAGAAAATCTATGCAAGAAGAACTTTCTACTTTAGAACAAAATAATATATGGGTTGTGGAAAACTTACCACAAGGAAAACACACTGTCGATTGTAAATGGGTTTTCAAGGTGAAATAAGGCTGATGGTACCACTGAGAGGTACAAAGCACACCTCATAGCTAAGGGGTTCACACAAACAGAAGGAGTTGATTTCCTTGATATATTCTCTCCTGTTGCAAAGATCACTACTATACGACTTCTACTTGCCATTGCTGCCTCTTCTAATTGGTATTTACATCAACTCAAAATAAACAACGCTTTTTTACATAGCGATCTTCATGAGGAGGTTTATATGGATTTGCCTCAAGGATTTTCTATTTCTAAGCCTAATTAAGTTTGCCATTTGCGAAAGTCGATTTATAGCTTGAAACAAGCTAGTCATCAATGGTATTCTAAAATGTCAAAGGCTTTGACTTCTCTTGGCTACAAGCAGTCCCAAAGTGACTATTCCTTATTTGTTAACCACATTTCCACTCATATAACTGTTCTTCTTGTTTACTCTAACGCTAATAGCATTGTTATTGGCGTCAAAAAAATAGATTAGTTCTTTTTCTATTGTAACAACTTTGCTTAGGTAGCAAATTGGTTACTAGTTAGATATTTATAATCTAGCGTGTATATAAACTCGATTGTAACCTTCATTAATTTATTTTTTTAATGAAGTATTTTCATCATTTTCACATATTCTGACATTTATATCTAAAACATAAATTATTGTTAAAATAAAAGACACCATTTCTGTATCAGGTTTTTGGAGATACAGACTTTTTGTAAGCAGCTATGGGGCTGAATTTTCTGTTTTAGTGATTTTTAATTTTATATGGAGTTGAATTTTGTGTTTTAGTAGTTTTCAATTTTATATGAGGCTAAATTTTTTATATCGTATCTAAATATAGATTTTATGTTTTAGGATATAATGTTGACATTTAATAGTATAAATTGTGAAGAATATAGTAGCAAAAGTGAAACGAATATGTCGATGTCTTCCATAAATAAACCTGATGTTACACCAGGTCCTATTTTGCCTATCTCAAATGTTGGTAAAAAAAGAAAGTTAACATCTTCTGTTTGGAAATATTTCAAAAAAGTGACACAAGATGGTCAAGATTGGGCTTTTTACAATTATTGCAATTCGAAGCTTAAGGCGAATAGTAGAAATGGTACCAAGTCATTGCATAATCATGTAGAAAAATGTAGCTGAGTTATTAAGAATCAAAGCATTATCCAATGTTTTGAAAAGTAATGACAAATTAGTACAAGCAAAGGAAGTGATGGGAAGTTTGTCATTGGAAATTTCACATTTGATCAAGAAGTGTAAAGGAGAGCATTAGCAAGTGCAATTATCAAGCATGAGTATCCTCTTTCTTTGGTGGAGCACGAAAGATTTAGAGAATTAGTTTACACTCTCAAACCTCTTTTCAAGATACCTTCTCAAAATACAATCAATGAGGACATTTTAAATATTTATGACATTGAATTTAATAAACTCAACAATGAACTTGCAAAGCTCAAGAGTCGCATTGCGATTACATGTGATATATGGACTTCAAATTAGAAGAAGGGGTACATGTCTATCACCGGACATTATATTAAAGAGCATTAGATTCTCCAAAATTGCATTCTAAGGTAATCTACATAAATTTGCATTTATCTTTACATGTCATGCATTAAACATTAATCTATAAGGTAATCTACTTTAATTTGCATTTATCTTTATATGCCATGCATTAAACATTAATCTATGTTATGCATTGAATAAATCAAATTATTTGTTTATGAATTTATAGGTTTGTTTATGTGCCAACACCGCATACCAAAGAAGAGCTCGCAAAACACTTAATGCAAGGATTCACAAAATGGAACCTTGAGACAAAGATTTCAATAATAACAGTAGATAATTGTGCTTCCAATGATGGTATGATTTTAATACTTACTGAAAAAGTTATATGGTGATCTTGTTTATAAGGGAAAAATTTTGCATATGAGATGTTGTGCGCATATTTTGAATCTTGTGGTGAAGGATGAAATTTCAATTATAGGTAATTCTCTAGTGAGAATCAGGGATAGTGTATCATTTTGGTAATCTATCCCTCAAAGAATTGAAAATTTTGAAGAGATGGCAAAGCAATTTAAAATTAGTTGTGGGAAAAAATTGTGTTTAGATTATAAAACTCGGTGGAATTCAACATATTTTATGCTTCAATCAACAATTGAGTATAAGGATGTTTTTCTTAGATTGAGAATTAGAGAAAGACTTTATATCAATGTGCCAAATGAGGATGATTGGGTGATGGTTGAAAAAAGTTGTAAAAAGTTGGAGATTTTTCATATGTTTTTTGGTAAAAATTATCCAACAACAAATTATTTTTTTAATGCCATGTGTAGAATTAGAAATACATTGGTTGATTGGATGCATTTAGATGATGAGATTGTATGTGAAATAGCAAAAAAAAAAATGTTTGAAGAATTTGGAAAGTATTGGGATGATGTGCATATTGTTTTGGCAGTGACAGTTATTTTAGATCCTTGGTATAAAATGAAGGTAATCCAATATTATTATCCTGTGATTTATAAACCTGAGGATAAGACAAATGAAAAAATTCGAGAAATAAGGCAAGTTTGTTATGATTTGCTTGATGAGTATTAATTTAGGGCATCAAAGCATAAGCACCATCTTCCTTCTCAAGTTCCATCAATTCCTTTGTCTGATACTCAAATTACTCAAGAAAGGGACATTCATAATTTAATGGCATTTCTTAGTTCTTCATCTACCAGTGTTCATGTGAAATCTGAATTAGATTTTTATCTTGAAGAGCCTGTTTTACCTTGGAGTGAATATTTTGATATTCTAAATTGGTGAAAAATAAATGGGGTAAAGTATCCAACTTTACTATCAATTGCTGGAGATTTTTTAGCAGTGCCCGTGTCTACAATTGCATCTGAATCTACATTTAGCACCGATGGGAGGGTTGTTAGTATTCATAGAAGCAGACTTCATGAAACTATATTGGAAGCATTTATGTGCTCTCAAAAATGGTTGTTGGCTAACTCAAGCGGTAATTACCAAACACATTAAATTTTATGTATAAAATTTATCAAATTATTATAATGTCAAAGTTCTTGCTTAATTTATTCTTCAGATTCTTGTTCTTGGGCGGAGTCGAATGTTTTTGTGCCGAAGAAGATGATGTTGATTGTTAATCCTTGCAATCTTGGTTCTTGAAAAAATAGAGTTCAAGAATTATATTTGTATTAAGAGTATTATGTTTATGTACAATTTCTTATGTTTTTGTTGTAGTGTTGTTTTGTTTTGTTAGAATTTTTAATTTAGTAATTTTTTTATTGACAGTTTTTATGAAAGTTATTTTGTATATTTCTTTGTTGTATGTTGAGTTCGGGTTCGAGTTTTATGTGGGTTTGGGTTTGATGGATTGAATAAATTTGTGATTAAACAGGTATTTAAACGAATTTGGGTAGTATGCGGGTAGTTCTAAACAAATTTGGGATGGGTTTGGGTATTATTGTTGTATTTCTTAATGGGTTTGGGATGAATTAAGGTATTAGTGAAAGGGTTCGGATTTGGGCAGTTGAATTTTTGCGGGTGCTCGCCCCACTGCCATCCCTAGTCGTGTGTTCCAATTTTGATCTTTTTTCCTTTTCTAGCTGTGTTATCTTGCTGAGTTCTCTCTTTTTGTGTACTATTGGCTCGACATCTTCAATTATGGAATGGATAGGTGGGTTGGTCATGAGCTAGTTGTGAAGGGTAGGCCTACGAGTAAAAAAAAAAAAAGAGGAGGAAGAAGAGGTATTGAATGTTGATGATGTAGTGCGCTTAAAGGAGACGACCAAAGCTTGTCTATGCTTAGCTGATCGACTATGGAGTGATAGTGTTTTTAATAAATATGAATTCAAGGAAACTATTATTCATGTCTCAAGAAAAAAGCATTGTGTGGAGCTCAGAGAGTAGAGCAAAGACATCATTTTGTTCTAGTTTTCCAATGCAAAGGATAAGTAATTTGTCCTTATGAATGAACCTTGGCATTTTGACAGTAATTTGTTAGTTCTTGAGGAGATAAATGTTGATGAGCAATCCTCCCAATAGGTTTTCACTAAAGCACCTCTATGGGTATGTGCATATGGTCTCCCAGTTCAATACATCATAGAGAAGATGGCGATATTGATGGGTCCAAGTTGGGTATGTTTGTTGAATGGAAAGCAATGTGCAAGTTTACATAGGAGAAGTTCATCCGGTTCTGTGTACAAGTAGAACTTAGTGAGCTGCTTCTTCGAGGTATAATCATTCGCACTAGTTTAAGTACCTCATTATGGATCCCTTTTAAATCTGAGGGCTTACTTGTTTTTTATTTTATTTATAGAATTTATGGACATTCATTTAAAAATTGTGAATTGGCTGATTCAGTTGAGGTTAGTGATGTTCAACTGTTAGATTATGGGGAATGTTTAAAAAGTTTGCCGTTGAGGAAAAAGTACAGGATGAGTAGGTTGAAAGATAGTGAGGGTATAGTGGGGTGTGTGAAGAAACTGTTGTTTGATGTAGAAAAGAAAACTATGAACAATAGTTCTAGTAATTATGTTCAACCTGATAATGGGGAAGGAGAGAGCTTAATATCTATTCTTAATGACCAGACTCTGCAGATTTTGAATAAGATGGAAAGGATGAAGGTGGTTTCCTCTTCGAATGTGCCTCCTACCCATAACTTGTGCAATCTCTTACCCAGTATATAAAAAAAACACCCTAAACCAAGCCTTCCGTCCAACACTAATTGCTACACAGACAAGGAAATCCCCCGCCTCACCCAATTAGCCTGAACCAGAGTTAGTTGTTCACACATAAATAGCTCCATTTATCCTTATTGACTTTAACCTTGTGACAGAAGCGGGCCAACCATTACATCCTGATGATCCAAAAAATCACATACCACCCCCCCCTTTTTAAGACTATAACCTTACCCCCCTATTCCAGTAGCTTAATGCCTAGGAGAAATTCTCTATCATCCTAGAAGCATCTTGCTAGAACTTGTCCTAACTTAAGTAGTAAGTTGGTCCAAGAAATTTTTAAGGGTAAAAGGAAGGAATCTGACCACTCTTTACATAATGATTTCATTATTAAAGAAGCAAAGAACTAGTTTTATTACATTCGAGGGAGGTTTTACTATGGGATCGGTGGAAATTGTTGACCAGTCCCACCGAAAGAAATGAGTTGCCGTCTATGGAATTGCCGAGGGCTTGGGGACCCTCGTGCAGTTTGGCCTGTTAAAAAGTTTACTAAGCTTTAAGGTCTTAGCTTTATTTTCCTTATGGAAATAAAGTTATTTGTTAATGAGATGAATGTGATTTGAAGTAAATATGGTTTTTCCAATGGTTTTACAGTGGATTGTGCTTGGATTAATGGTAGGAGAGGAGGTTTATCTATTATGTGGCTAAATACTATGAGTATTAATTGTGTTTTTTTCAGCCCACCACATTGATGTAGAAGTAAATGGTAGATGGAGATTTACTAGATTTTATGGGTGGCTAGATGACTTGTCGAAGCTTCATTCTTGAAATATTCTATAGTCTTTAGCTCCTAATTCTCCACTGCTGTGGGTAGTTAAGAATGATTTTAATGAGATCATGTTTCAATTTGAAAAAACTGGGGGTAAGGAAAGGACCCAAAGAGAATGGAGGAATTTCGTTCAACATTAGATAAATGTGGTCATGTTGATTTGGGTTTTCCTGGGAATAGGTACACATGGAGCAAAAATCGAAGTGGTGCGAATAATATAATACAGCAGCTGGATAGGGTTGTAAGTTCAATGAATGGTATCACTTCCTGGGTATAGGTTACTTATTTAGTCTGACAGGGGTTGGATCATTTCCCTATGGTGCTATCATGGATGGATCAAACTGAAAAAAAGAGGAGTCAAGTATTTTGATTTGAATGAATGTGGCTTAGGGAGGAGTCTTGTAGCCATGCTGTTGAGGAATCCTGGATGTATAATGCTAATAGTCCTTTACAAGTCAGACTAGCCGAATGTGGAAGGAAGCTTAAAAGGTGGGAATCACACTCCTTTGTGCATGTTACTAAATCATTAAAGAATCTGCAAGAGGATTTAGGGCAACTACAATTAGCTTCCTAATCTGAGGATTGCATCAGTCGACAAAGAGACATTAAAAAAATAAAGAAAGAACTTTTAACGCAGGAAAAAGTTATGTGGGCCCAACGATCTAGAATCCTTTGGTTAAAGGAGGGTGACAAAAATACTGCTTTTTTCCAACTCAAAGGCAAATTGCATGCAGAAAAGAAATTTTGTTGATTTTATTAAAGATGAAGGGGTACAATGTATAAGGAAAAGGAGGATGTTGTGCATATCATGACTTCATATTTTACTAATCTTTTTTCCATTATTGAGCCACCAGATTATTCAAATGTATTAGACACAGTAGAAAGACAGATTTTGGATGAGATGAATTAGTCTCCTCTCATTCCTTTTTCACAAGAAGAAGTCAAATTCGTGATCAAAGGTATGCATCACTCTAAAGCCCTGAACCAGACAATATGTCACCTCTCTTTTATAAAAAATTTTGGTATATTGTTGGTAGAGGTGTAGAAGATAAAATACTTTCTATTCTTAATAATAATGTGTCTCCCTCCTTTATCAATCATAGGTTTATTACTTTGATTCCTAGGACTAAGGGCCCAGAATTCACCAAGGATTTTAGACCTACCAGTCTCTATAATGTTGCGTTTAAGCTAGTTACGAAATGCATCGCTAATAGGCTTAAAAAATTCTTCCTCTTATTATTAGTGACACGTAATCTACATTTGTCTTTGGTAGGCTTACGACAGACAATGCCATTATTGCTTTTGAATTTTTCCATTTTTTAAAAAATAAAAGAATGGGTACGGGTCTCTTTGCACTTAAGATTGACATGAGCAAAGCATATGATAAAGTTGAATGACATTTTCTTAAAAATGTCCTTTCTCAAATAGGTCTTAACGATAAATGAACTAAGCTTATTATGGAGTTTGTTTCTTCGATTTCTGACTCACTACTCATGAATGGAGTGGCTAAGCAAGAACTTTTTCCTCAAAGGAGACTCCAGTAGGGGATCCCCTATCTACTTACCTATTTTTGTTCTTTACTGAGATATTTTCAAGTCTAATTAGAAAACCGTATGACAGTGAAAGCTGCATGGCGTGAGAATTTGTTGGAGAGCCCCTTCTATACCTCATTTGTTTTTTTTGCTGATTATAGTCTTATACTGGGACACACAAATGTTACTGAGGTTTAACAAGTGGCAAAATTCATTCTGGACTATAAGAGAGCTTTTGGTAAGAAAATTAACTTCGAAAACTGAGAGATCTCTTTTAGTCCAAGTAAAAGCTCCGTGGCTCATGAGATGTGCACTAATCGGCTTGACGTCAAAGAAATTCCCCATCATATTAAGTACCTTGGTTTACTAGCTGTTGTTGGGCTAGAGCAAGAAATGGATTTTTCAAGTCATCTATGACTAAGTTGTTCAGAAATTAAAAGGATGGAAGGAAAGAACTCTCTCCCATATAGGTCAGGAGATTTTGATCAAAGCAGTCGCCCAAGCGGTTCCCACTTACACTATAAGCTGTTTCCTTTTTCCAAAGGAGATTTGTCAAAAAATTGAATTTGCTTTGGCTAAGTTCTGGTGGGGCCAATGGAGAATGAAAGAAAGCTTCATTGGAGTTCGTGGGAAAATCTTTATTATGCTAAGTAGAATGATCAAATAGGCTTCAGGGACACTCATTCTTTTAATTTAGCTCTTTTAGCAAAGCAAGGATGGCGAACTTATCAAGTATCCAAACTCTATTCTTTCAAGGATGTTGAGTGTGATATACTTTCTGAGATCATATTTTTTGCAAGCACAACGAGGTTTTTAGCCTAGTTATACATGGAAGAGCATCTGTAAGGCTAGGTGGATTTTGGAAAAAGGGAGCAAATGGCACATTGGAGATGGTACACAGTTTTGGATATGGTATGACAAGTGGCTTCCTAACAGCGACAATGACAAAGTTACATCTCCTATATCAATTTTAAATGAAGCATCAATGGTAAGCCTATTAATTCATAATGATACCCTCTCATTGAACTCAGCCTTGGTTCGGTCTATCCTTTTCTCAGCCGAAGCTTAAAAAATTATTCCATTGTCGTTTCAGCTTCCTGTCCTTGAAGGTTTGCTGAAAAGTGGGATGGAGATTGACCTATTGTGCTTTCTATGGTGATGGCATTGAAAGTATCATTCATGTTCTTAAAAACTAGTTAGTGGCGAGATAGGTCGGGTTGTGTTGCCCTTTGCGGTTTGATGTTCTTAAAGTTTTTTTTTTTTATAACTGAAAAACTTTCTAATTTTATTTGAGTTATTCCATTAGAAACAAAATAATAATATCCTAATGAATTACAATCACTACAAAAAAAAGTATTTTAGGGGACATTCAAAATTATCCCCTTAAGCCAAAAAAATTGTCCCCTATACCTTTGGGGACAATTAAGGTCGTACCCATTGAGCATACCCTATTCCATAGGGGACGATTTTTGATAAATCGTCCCTTTTTCGGTGGACGATAATTGTCCCTAATTTAAGAGCCGTACATCGTCTCTCTAATTTGAAACGAAAATTGTGTCTAAAAATGTGGTCAATATTTGTCCCTTCTGTATAGGACGTCAATCGTCCCTAAAATTATCTTATAAATGAAATAAAAAGCCATCCTAGAAGGTACTCTTTCTAGGACTTCTCTTTCACGAGCACAACTGACTAATCCAAATTCTAGTGATGATAGGTTCTACAAAAGGCTATTACCTTACGGGGTGACTCTCCAAATCTAGTTTATTTCATTTACAACACCAAGGTTCGAACTCTAGATGTTATATAAAGGATTCAACACCTCATCCCACTGGACCAACCAATAGTCGATATTTAATTTTTTTTTTTAATATATGGCATACTTATTATTAGTATATGAGACAAAAGTTATCCCCTCTATATGAGACGTCAATCGTCCCTAAAATTGATGACAACAATTATCCTTAGTATACGAGACGTAAATTGTATCTCATACATATA
>CANUEX010164609.1:0-31288 GCA_948099535.1 Jatropha multifida | reverse complement strand
TACTTGTGGGGACAATGTACTGGATAGACCTGCTTCGAGATCATTACATTGGTCAATGGCATTAATGATCTCAATATGGTTATGTCATTGAATCCTTAGACCTGAGGTCATCACAGTGTCCTACATGAGGAGCATTGTGTTTTGACATGATCAAACCTCATCTTTAATCGAATGGCTATAAAGGTTATGGTTGAGCATAATGTAAATCATGCAGAGGATAGTGCACGATTGAGATGAGATTTTTTCCTCTTTCATAAGAGAGATATCTTTTGGGCCCCTCGATAAGCAGGACTGAGAAATGCATGGCCGTGCTCAAATAAATTGATATAGAGAGATCAATTTAATTTGATTTATTAGTCTGCTTACAAATCGGGAAATGGATATGTTTGAACAATATAAGTATGACGTGATCCATGACTTATGTTCAAATTAGATATCGTGTAACAAAAGGAATCATGACATGTATCATTAGGTTTTATATTGGACAAATGATTTCATATTTATTAGGTAATCATAATGTCTGGCTAGAGACCACTTATGATTTGTGGGTTGCATTGTGAGTATGGCCCACTGCCAACTAGATATGGACCTATTGGTTCGCACAACAGATTATCATGGACTAGCATAGGGTTTTTAATGGGCTTGAAATTTGATTCAAGGCCCAAGGGATTAAAAAAATCAGATTAGGCGAATTGGGCTTTAAATTAGGTTTAAAAGCCTGTTAACAAAATCTGATATGAAAGCTTTTTATTAGGGTTTTATTTTTAATATATAAATATAAGTGTTATATATATAAAAATAAAATATATACGATTATATGTGACTGAGATAAAAAAAATCGCCTCCTTCTCTCTGTTTAAAGGAAAACCCTAATTAACTTAACGGAGTTAGCAGCCATGCGCTTGTCTGGTGAGATCGTGTGTGGATACCAGTAGAGGACGTTCGCTTAAGGAGTAGCTTCTGTCCGTTGTGAAGCACGACTTCGAACTCCAGGTTAGTAATCTAACCCTGTCTTCCGAATGTTTTTGAAACACATGGATCCTTGGCGAGTTTTTTGCGGTGTCGTGAAGTTTTAATTCCGCTACGCTGTATGTAAGACATCCACAAAACCTTATAAAAAGTTTACACTTTAGACACAATATATTTTGTGGCTATAAATGCATTTTGTTGAACTCTGTTCATGCACTATTTTGCTTAGGGGAGCCGGTGTGAGGTCAAAAGATATCTAATCAAAATGATTCTCGAGCCATTGGAACCATGATGGGCTAGACCGGCACTGGATAGGGTCAACACCTGTCACGATCCAAACAATGGGCTAGACCGGCACTAGAAACTAGGTAACTTAAGGCCCTTGACTCCCGTAGTAAGCCTAATTTATGAAAACCTA
This sequence comes from Jatropha multifida, assembly GCA_948099535.1. Taxonomy (NCBI): domain Eukaryota; kingdom Viridiplantae; phylum Streptophyta; class Magnoliopsida; order Malpighiales; family Euphorbiaceae; genus Jatropha; species Jatropha multifida. The sequence continues at coordinate 29,901 of CANUEX010164609.1, read as the reverse complement.
TTTCTTTTAACAATTGACTTTGAAAATAGTAAGCTCATATTTCAACTTTATTTAGATAACCAGCCTTAATATCTCATAAAATTTATAGCTCTGGCTTGTACATATATATAAATAAACTTTATACATATTGTTCATAATATGGACAAACTGGTCTAGTCATAATTTCTTCAAGAAAAGTAGAAAATACTTCACAGGTTTACTGACTAGCAACACTATTAGTTTTAGGTCATAAAATGTAAATCAAAACATCCTAATCTACGGAATCCAATAAATGGACGCAGATTATTCAAACACACAATATAGTATATATTAACATTATCAAAGTTGGAATTTAATAATGAATCTCTATGGAGAAGGAAGTAGAGTCATTATGAACCAGTAAGATGTCTATTTCCTACAAAAATTTATGGACGGGGGCTGAGTTTCATAAACTCAGTGAATAATAATAAATAATGCATAACACAAATAATCAAGCAAAAATGCTTTCACAATTTATATAATGAACACACAATTAATTAAGCACGTGTCATGACATCATCATATTCAACAATGTCACCTTCAAATAATCACAACGTGTAGAAATTGATTAGTGACATCACAAAACCACCGACAAGTCATTCTCATATGTGGCTTGTCTTTTTCATACGTATATACTAGGGAGCGGATCCCCCATACATGGCCAATGATCCCGGACTATATCACAATCCCATGTCACCCACTTCATCCCAATTCCATCCAAAAACAAAGCACATCATTATTACATTACAAGTAATCTAACAGTTCAATCAATACAATAAGGAAAAATAATTAACTAGTCCCTGAGATTCAACCAAATTATCTAACTCGTCCTTGCATTTTTTCTATATTAATTTAGAGTCTGTTAGGTTTAGTTCCGTTAAACTATGAAGTCCTTCCATTTATTTTTCACCCAATTTGCTCTTAAAATTGGTGAACATACGAAAATAACCTTACTTTTACATGGAAAATGATAATTATATCCTATGTTACTTAATGGATTGAAGTGTAGGAAAAATGAGGACATTTATAGTAGAAGAAGAGCAAGGAGGGGGAGGAGAAAAAGAAGACGATGCCCTTACCATCATCGTCGAGGCTAGTCTTCTTCTTAGCTCCTTTATCCCAATGAAGTAATATCAATTTGACACAATAGTCTACAGAAGAAGTGTTATTATAAAGAGAAATCGGGAGGGGGTTTCATATTTTCTCTAAGACTAACAAGTGTTGCTTGAAGAAGAAATCGAGCCCACCATCTCCACAAGTGATAATACCAGCACCAACACAGCCACCTCCTCCTCCACCGTTGAGGGATCATCGCCGCCGTAGCAGTTGATTGATGGTTGTTGTAATACTAATATAATAGTTTGATTGCAGTGTCAACAGGCTGAAAGTCCAAAAAGAAGGTTGGAGGGGCAAGGCTGTGGATGAGGTTTGATAAGTTTGGGAATTTGGAGCTGATGAAATGTGATAAAAGCACTATTATTAAGAGTGTGGTGATTCCAGCTAAGGATTTGAGGATTCTTAGCCCTGTCTTTTCTCACTCCTCTAATATTCTTGGTAAAGATCATGTTTTTGGTTTTCAATTTTGATTTTGTGAATTTCAATTTTAGTTTTTGAATATTGCTCTGTGAAAATGTTTTGATCTCTTGGCTACTGTCAATTTTGCTTGTTTTTGTGTCTGTCAAACTCTATTTTGCTTAATGAAGCAGCCGGTAGCAAAAAAACTATTGATTAGTTAAACATTACTTTATCTTTCTTTTCATATGTTCAAATCGTCAATGAGCCATGATCTTTTCCACTTTTGCTCATTTTCCTTACTTTTGCTCACTAATCACAAATTGAAGAGACTATGATGTCTGTTTAGTCATAAGGATCTTGAATCAATCTTTAATTTTTATTTTTTTTTCTTGCCACAAATTGGATATTATTTTTTTAAATTTTTTATCCTGAATCAAAACTATTGTGTGTTTGTATTTGTCAAGCAATGAGTGTCTCGTAACAATACAAGGATATTATTGTCAATTTAAATGAATTCTCTCACCTCTCTCTTAATTTTTAACAAATTTTAACAGCAAATTGAATGAAAAATGGATGAAAGGACTTCATAGTTTAATGGAACCAAACCTCGAGGACTCTAAATTAATATCGAAAAAATGTGAGGATGGGTTAGAAAGTTTGGTCAAACCTGAAGGATCAATTAATTATTTTCCCATACAATAATTAATATGTAGAATATTAATGTAATCATAGGTTTGTAATTATAAATCATTTGTATAGTTGTAGTATTAAATTAATGAGATGGATAACAATAATAATAACTATACTTTAACAATATTATAATAATATATGAAGTTAAGAACTACGTACTAATTATATTTAAATAATATAGGGTGGATAATGCATGTGTGTAATGCATGTATGCAGATGATGGTATGCGTTATTTATTATTACTCACAGTAATAGCAGAAAAATAAGCTCTAATTCAGATTTTGATATGCAGAAGCAGTAGACGAACTCAGTCGATGTAGATAAAACACATATATATGAAGAAAAACAACATTAGACAAGTGAATTTTCCTTAAATGACAAATTAAAGAATTAATTTAATATATTTATTTATTTAAATATCTATCTGCTTTAATTCTAAATCACTATCCAAATTTAGCAATATTTTCCTTAAAATATGACTTTTCACTTATTTAAATATAACAATCTAGTACAATTATCAATTACTCCTCATACAGTCTATCCATTGAGCAATCAATCAACTCAAATTTAATTACCATAATAACAATTTATATTCAACTCTTAGGTTATAAATTAAAATAAACTTTCAATCTAATTTTAATAAATCATCATATATCATTCTAAATTAATCCCAAAATTAATACTTCCATCAACTTGTTATATCTTTTAAATAGCAAAATTCACTACCAACATAATTCACATAATGTAATCCTAATTTCAAGAAAATTGATACTTTACCACAAATAAATTTCCTTTTATTTAATTTACTTTCAGTCTCCAAATAACTCGTCAATCATTTAATTTATTTTCTTATTTGACTCTTAATCTTTAATAGTCATTGATTAAACTGAACTTAAATAACTATTTTTTTTCGATTTTTAATTACTAAAATCTTAATTCTTAATAGCCTTAAGAATATATTTATATTTACTAATGAATTTTTCCTTGATCATGATTATAATTCTCTTAAATACATATATTCTTTTTCCTATCATTGTAGTACAGTCTTTATAAATCAACAACTAATTGATATAGAAAAAATTACTTTCTGTTTTGCCAAAAGCCTAAAAATAAAGAATGAGTTAGATTTCTTGAGACGATAACTCATTAATTCTTTTTGAAATATATTGAGAACATAAAAATGATAAATGAAGTTGGAAAGAAGAGGCATTTTTCGTATTCTTAGAACAAAAGCTCTTTCTAATGAGTTGTCATTTAAAGCAATTTGAGTTTATCTCAGTGGAGATAGGTGTTGTTCTGACCATTCCGTTAAAGATTAAAGTATTCATCCCTCACTTGGAATTTTAAGAATATGAGATAAAAGAATTTCATTTACCTGGATGATTTGACCCTTAATATTGGATATCAAGGTATTAGTACTGAGATCATACTAAAGATTGGCATAAAATAATCTCATAAGGCAAGGATGTACACAACATTTTTAATAAGAAAACACATCAGTTTTGAAAATCAAAGACATCAAATAATCCACTCTTTTCACACATGAGCTCATTCTCATTTATCTCAGGAATGAGGATAAATTGCTTTGATATCAATTCATACATTTCCTTTGTTTTTTCACTTATGAAATAAGAATCAGGAACATATGAGTTAGCACCTTTCTAGGAAGAGTAGGATTTGAGATGTGGGAAGATGTAATCCATTAGAGAAACAAAAGGGTCTTGGACTCAACAAGATGTAAAGCTTGAACAATTAGAGAGTGAGGTATCAAAGCATGCGTTGAGTAAAAAATTTAAGTAGCTAAGAGTGAGTTACTAGAAAAATCATTTCTTATCGAGCATTAATTATTGACATGTAAGGTTTGAAGTTCTTTTTAGGTAAAATTTAATGACATTGCATCCTAGCCACCATATTTGAATATAAAAGATTTCATTGATATTTGTGCTCTATATTTTTTTTACACCATTTTTGCATATAATCCTAGCATTGTAGAAGAATATTGGTTGCTTAGGCCAAAATTCATCCACATACACCTCAGGTTTTTAGCAATTATGGAAGAAAAATCTTAAAGTTTTTAATACACTATTCTTCCTTTTTCCCTCTAAGCAATTTTTACATTTCCATATTTTCCAAATTTACCACACTTAGTCATGCAAGGAAATAATCATACACTTACATCTGGCCATGACATAAAGTAGACCATTTTTCCTCTATGCATGCTAAAATCTCAAGTAATTATTTCAATTATTGCAAAATTTATTTCACAGGCTTGTTCACAAATAGCTTACCATTACTTTTAGAAATTATATATATATGACAATAGTTTGCACTCATATGTTCAATTATATATTCTATATTATATCAAAAACGGCCTAATGCATAGATCTGCCCTTGAACTTTCACCGTTTCTCCTAGTGGCTTCCTAAACTTTACGGGGGTTCTATGATGACCATGTACTTCTAATTCCTTCAGTAACCTTGTCTCTAGCAATATTGAAAAAAGCAAGTGTGTTACATGCGCGCAATGACATGGAATTTCAATGACACGCATATTTTAATTTAAGTTCACGTCCAAAATAAATTGCTGACTATATAAAATTTTACTTCCCCTAAGTTCTAAAAAAAAAAATTTACTTTCCCCATTCCCTCTTCTTTTTTCGTCTCTCAAAATGCAAATTACTTGAGATGAGAAACCTTTCTCATGAGATATTACCCATTATCTCAGTGGCTTCCATGTGCATTTTTTAAAGAATATTCACAACAAGACATAGAGGTACATCCCCTCCTTCCTCTATACGGTGAACGAGTACCAGAAGTAGTTGTGGCTGCAACATTGAAGCTGCCATCGTAAGAATTTATGAAAGTAGAGCCAGCACCTATGCCTAGCCCAAGAAGGTTGAGTGTGGTTGGTTTGTTCACAAACAATTGTGATGAACCCGTCATAACATCTCCAGATGGGAGTCCAAGGCCACGTCTAGGTGCTACCATATGGGTATCTGGCTTCACGTTCCATTAATTTCCATTACTATCTTGACCGGGAAAGATGATGATATTGGTAACCCAAAGCTGTGGAAAAATGATGAGTTTGATGTCCTTGCACCCATTTGTACTGCTTTTTGAAGCAATACAGTACTAGACATAGCAGGTTGGGGAGATGGAGTATAGGATCGATGGTCTTAGTTGTGGAAAAGGGAGGCATTATTGGAGAAATAAAGAGAAAAGGAAAGTGAGAGAGAGGGAGGTTCTATGGCTCTAGGTGTAGGAATTGTAGTCGGGCAATCTATGTGTGTAAAGGAGCAGAGAAGATTGGAGAATGAAGTTGATGATGGTTAGGAAATTGCTACCTGTGCTATTGAAGATGCGAATACATTGGCAAATGAATTATTGGTTGACGTTGTGGAGTTAATACTTGTAGCTGTAGCCACGAAACTTTTAGTTGCTAGTGTTGCCGCTAAAAATCCAACTGGATTTTCTGGTAATTCTATGACCAAAAGTGAGAAAGATAAGAAAAAAAGACCCAAAAACTAAAAGTAAGAGGAGAAAAATATTATAATTTTAGTGAGAGAGAGATTGGAGTTTATCTAAATCCAAAGAAAGAGAGGCAGTAAAAAGATATTACTTTTCATATGATAAAATATTGATGCCAGCAATTTCAGTTTACATAAGGAATTTGCAGTTGTGGCTCATATAATAACCCTGTACTCTCTAACTTGCGTTTGAGTTCATGCTCCCATAATCCTACATGGCCAAGGATCCTCATGTATAACATAATATATCATTACCTTATCTACCCCTGTCCCCACAATATATTTAATGTAAACCACTGACTAATTTACCATCAGACATAAGTGGTATATGTTATTTATCTTACTAATAGCAAATTAGAGTATTATGAATATGTAATCTACCATATACTATCATATATAATACTACATGTTCATACTATTTGGTATTACTTCACATCTTATGTTTATAAATTTCTACGGCGATTGAGTATGATAATGCCGTATAAAATTAAATAAGAGTGGGGTAAGGGTAAGCTGGGATTAGTGATCTTATATTAAATGTCGTTGCAATAGCCTTGACCTAAAATGGTATGGCAAGTTATTAACTATAGTGTAACTATGATACATTACATCCATGTGGGGATTATATGGACTGAAGGAGAATAGATATATATGGTGAAAAATTAGTACTACAATTGGTTTGTACATGATGATATGTGACTGCTGTGTGGGAGTTGGAATGATGTGAATCACCTGGGTTGAGAGCACGGGCATAGTGAGAATGCCGTCAGTGGGCCGTAAGAGGTGGGAGTGGCGCCCCCCTTGTGCACTCTGGATGATGACACATGTCATGGAAAAATATTTTTACAAAGAAAATTGTTTTGCGAAAAATGTTTTTATCTGATTATGATTTTACCCGAATGGGGGTGGGCTCCTTGGGTGCACAAGTCACAGGACCATGAGATTATATTATATGATATGATACGATGGATATTAAAGCATGCTTGGGGAGAGCATGGTCCTGTTGAGGTGATTTCACTGACTAACAACCACTTGATGTGCATATGGTTACAGTTGTTTGTGGATGATATGATTAACATTGTGTGAATGGAGAATGTTCATTTAGAATGCCTTAAGTATCATTTTTGTGAATGTGTGGATTTGATATTATATGTTATTATTCACTGAGTCTTATACTCACCTCTCTCCCCCTTTATCCTTTATTTTGTTTCAGGAGATTGTGAATCATTTGTAAAAATTGGGAGCTTTAGTTTTCCTTCCTTTCAAGGTTATTTAAAGGAATATTTAAATGTGTAAGATAGAATCATTTAGGATTCTTTATAATTGTACAGTAGTAGAAAATCCGCAGTTATGATAAGATTTTATGATTGTAATAATAATGTTAAGTGTATGTAAAATTTTATGAGAACGGTTGAATTGAATAAAATAAGGCCTTGTAATAGTTTGAATTATTAAAAATATAATGGGCCAACTTGTAGAATATTTTCACATAATTATGGTGTTAAAATCAGAGATTAGACTTACTACGGACCTTGGTGGCCTTAAGCTTTCCATGGAAACGGGTCGTGACAAGTAGTCTCATATGTCAAGAGTTAGATTACATAGATATAGGATACGAGATATGAGACTGTACGAGATACAATAATTTTTAAAAAGTATGACATCCACACTCTTAGGACACACAATACAGAACAAGTAATACATTAATATTTCAAATAAATAAATAATTATTTATAATAAATTATAAACATAAAATAAATAAAAAAACTAATTTCTTATGTCAATGACACGAAAATAAATTTAAAGAAAAAAATATTTCACTTTTCATTGGTAATTAAAATCATCTTCATTAATTAGTTTGGTATATAAAGTAGTCTCATATTCTAAGGCTAGATTGCACGGACATGGGACACAAGATACGAGAATGCACATGATATGATAATTTTTAAACAAGTAGGGCATCGATATGCTTATGACACATTACACATAATAAATAATACATTAATATTTTAAATAAATAAATAATTGTTTGTAATAAATTATGAACATAAAATAAAAAACTTTAATTTCTTATTTCATTGAGATAAAAATAAATTAAAAAAACTTCATTTTTATTGGTAATTAAAAAATATCTTGATTAATTGGCTTGGTATATAGAGTAGTCTCATATACCAGAAATTAGGTTGTACGGACACAAAATACAAAATACAATAATGTACATGATATGATAATTTTTAAACAACTAAGACATCAACATGCTTAACATACAATATACAGAATAAATAATATATTAATATTTCAAATAAATAAATAATCATTTATAATAAATTATAAATAAAAAATAAAAAAGAACTTAATTTCTTATTTCATTAACATAAAAACAAATTTAAAAAGACATTTCATTTTTAATTACTAATTAAAAAAAGAATTTAGTTGATTAGTTTGGTCCATGGAGTAGTCCTATATATCAGGAGTCAGGTTGCACGGACATAAGATTTGAGATATGAGAACCTACAAGATATGATAATTTTTAAAAAAGTACGACATTCATACTCTTATGACATACAACATAGAACAAGTAATACATTAATATTTCAAATAAATAATTAATTAATTATAATAAATTATAAACATAAAATAAATAAAAAATGGTGAATTTCTATATGGGTTTGATTACCTAAATTTTTATTTGGGTATTTAAATGGATTAACGTATTTATAATGCATTTGACGATTATTTTGTTATATAATTTTATTATTTTTTAATGATGTTATAAAATATTACTTTATTTTTTAATGTTGTTCCGGGCATCAGGAGGGTGCTAACACTAATTTTAATATAAAAGAAAAAATATAATTAATACTTAATATTGTAAAAAAAAAATAATGGACAATATAAATAATGAGCAATAACAACATACAATATCATAAAAAATATTTTAAAATTTTAAACCACACTGGTCTATTGTATTATGACTTTTGAACTTTTTGTCTTTATTTCCTTTTATCTGCCTTACTGATTCCACTTTGAGTTTATAGGGGCCTAAAACTTTATAAATAATCTATTTGAATTAATTACTATGCTAAGTGCAAGAAAAAGAATAAATTTAGGAATCACGACTTAAATGAATAATAATGGGATTTATATTATATATTTGCTAAAAATAAAGGTTTTACTTTTATGAATAAGTGCATAATTGAAATATGAGAATCTAAGAATGATATTTAATGATTTTCTTATTCTATATTTCTTTAAAAGTGTTTAATGGTAATTTTTATTATTTCTTGATTTAAGCATGCAAAAATGCTAAATTTCTTTCAAATATTGACCAAACCATCGGGTAAACTCTGAACTTTAGGAATGATAATAAATATATCCTAAAATGATCTTAACCTTTCAGACACTCCAAAATGACCTTTTTGTAAAAATTACACCACAAATTTCAATCTGATCAAAATTATACAATTAAAAAAAAGTTTTGTGGATCTCATATTGTCTCTTGAGTTAGCTAACCCAAAGTAATGGTTAATCCTTCAAACGCACTTCTCTACTTTGCGCATGCCGGTCTCTCTTCTCCTTCTTCCTCTAATGTTCAAAATACTCTGGGTCCCTTTATTAAAGCATGTTTTTTGCCTTCCATAAAGCCAATATATTGATGTAATGAACCATACCATCATATCTTTTTTGGGCCAAATCCTTTCTTGTTCATATATAGATCAAAAATGGCAAATTTAGAGCAACTGTAAATTTATATATACTGTAATAACATTTTTAATTAAATTTACTTATAACTGCAGAAGAGTTAAATTGATTTGTTTGATAGAAAGGATGTTACCAAATTCGGTAAGCATAAAGTATTATTACAACCTTATATAGACAAACCCAACACAGTAAATGCTTATAAAAATAAACTCAGTATAATAAATGCTTATAAAAACAAACTCAAGTACAACAAATGCTTATAACAACAAATTAGTTTTATTTTTTAGTCATTTCAATATTGTAGATCGACATACAGAAAGTATTTCATTAAAAGAGTAAGATTTAAACTCATACCAGTCTTTTTTGGTCTTTTTCCTTCCTATTTCAATGTGCAAACCCTTCTTGACTAATTAAACGCCAATCAAATTTCCATAATTAGGTTACAGTGAAGAGATGAGTGATAAGAATTAGAGATTCTGTTTGAAAGTGGTTTGAGGAAGATAGGTTGACAAAAAGAGAGAGAGATAGAGAGATGTTTTCAAGTTGTGAGTGAACCGGTGCGTTTTGAAGGATTAACCATTCCTTTGGGTTAACTAACTCAAGGGACAGTATAGGGTCCACGAAACTATTTTTTAATTGTGTAATTTTGATTAGATTGAGATTTGTGGTGCAATTTTTATAAAAAGGTCGTTTTGAAATGTCTGAGGGGTTAAGGTCATTTTAGGGTATATTTATTACAATTCGTAAAATTCAGGATTTACCTAATGGTTTGGGCTCAAATATTGATGATTTGAGCCTTTAAACTTTATGCTTAGTGCCGTCCAATTTTATCATGCATAGGTTGTAAACAGAAGTTATTATATCAGTTGCAAGACCTGCATCAAAGTGAATAATTTGTAAAAGCTAATTCATCGAACTGGTTTCAATTCAGTTTCGATTTTAATCAAACCCCTGGTCTGCTCTAGGTGAGTCCAATGTGGCCAATGCGGCCAATGCGTCCTTGACTTCATAACGGCAATTGCGGCAAACAAAATGAAATTACAGTGGGAACCTTTCCGCTCCAATGCAATTGCTCAATCCATACCATGGTTTAATAATTTCGGTTGATACAAATTTTCTCCGATAAATACGCTTTGGGGGGTTCATTGACATTTTAATAGGCCGGCGAGGAGGCAACATCGTGGGAAAATCACAAGGCCCGGACAAAACAGGACCAAAACACTAATTTTATTTATTTACCGAATCTAATTAAATAAATACATTCCCAAAAAGATTATCAGTGTCTTATTTGACCTTTTCTGGTTTTTTATGGTATGTCTTCGTTAAACCTCCCATATATATATTCTCCTCCATTAAATCTTCCCAATTTCATCGTTCTCTCCACCTCCTGCTATAGCTATCACTTCTCTTTCCTTCCCCCCAGAGAAATGGAGCTATCGAACGGAGAACACAACCGGCCGGCAAATGCAGTTGACGATGGCCGGAAAGTAAGCGGAACTTTTGGGAAGGAGATCCCGGCAAGCTTGAGTTGGAGTATAAATAATCACGATAATCAAGAAGAACAAGAACGGGAGGAATTCAGTGAAGTCGAGATCAAGGAGACAAAGTTAGCTGATGAAAAGGATTTAACGGCTGAGAAATCGGAAAATATCGAAACTATCTCTACCGATAGTCGCGTGCCTGAGAAATCAGCCGATACTGAAGAAGTTATCTCGCCCCACACCAGTCACGTGTCGAAAGAGGAGAATATAGCCGTTGGACACAACGGTCATCTACAAATAATCCAGCCTCTCACTCAACTCCCAAAGCCAGAGGCACCACCAGGTATTGAACCAAAACGCAACGGAGATATTTTGAACAGATCAAAATCTTTATCGGGAAGTTTATCAGTCGACATGCCATCTATTGGAAAATTCATTAAAGAGAGAAGCAATAATTTATCGGCTTCGATTGCAAGTAGATTATCGTCTTTACGAAATATAACTAGCGATGACGAGAGTAAGATGACTTGTGCTGACTCGGACGTGACCGAGTTCAGCATATCGGGGCTCAAAGTGGTAGTAAGACTCAAAAACGACGATGAATCAATTAAGGGGAGGATAAGTTTCTTCTCGAGGTCAAATTGCAGGGATTGCACGGCAGTTCGATCATTTTTCAGAGAAAAAGGGTTGAAATTCGTTGAAATTAACATCGATGTGTATCCACAAAGAGAAAAGGAGTTGATAGAGAGAACAGGGACTTCGACTGTGCCGCAGATTTTCTTCAATGATAAGCTATTCGGTGGTTTAGTCGCTTTAAATTCGTTGAGGAACAGTGGAGGTTTCGATCAGAGGTTGAAGGAGATGTTACGGAGTAAATGTTCCGGTGATGCACCGGCGGCTCCTGTGTACGGGTTTGATGATACAGTGGAAGAAGAGGAAACGACGTCGGATGAGATGGTGGAGATCGTGAGGGTTTTGAGGCAGAGATTGCCTATTCAGGACCGTCTGATGAAGATGAAGATAGTTAAGAATTGTTTTGCGGGTTCTCAGATGGTGGAGGTGTTGATTCAGCACTTGGATTGCGGCAGAAAGAAGGTATGTACACGTGGCTTGTTTGTTCTTTCTAACCGTTGTGTTTCGATTTCCGTTTCCATTTTTTGTTTGCATTTTATCTTGTGCATTAAGATTTATTGTGTTCCACATGTTCCCGCTTTTTGGCCGTCAGATTACTCTTCATAGACTTTAAGCATACTTGTTTCTTGTTTAGATGCTGATTTCGTTGTCAGTTTCTATGGATTTTTGGGTTGACGTTGCCCAAAAATGAGAGGTAGTCTGATAGGTAAGAGGTAGTCTTTTCCGGTTAATAGTAAAGTAGTCAAATGAGAGACAGTGATTATAGGAATAGACAGAACCAGAATATTTGTATGTGCTATTTTTTTTTTCATTTTTAAATTGATTTTTGCATATGAATCTACCGATATGTTAAATTGATTTTCTCAAATCAGAAATGTATTATCATAATTTATTCATAAAATTTCCTTTCCTAATTTATAAAATTTAAAATTGAACATAACAGCTGATTCTATAATTTATTTGAATATAATTTTTATTTATGTTATTCATTTTTAGTTACATGTCGTTAGCTTAATCTTGATTAAGAAACTACTTGTGACTAATTATTTAAATATAATTAAATGATATATTTTTGAAAATATATAATTTAAATAAAAAAGAACAAATTGAAAACAATTAATGCTTAGGGGTTGGTAAGAAACGAAAAAAACACGAATGATGAGGAACACGTAGATAGCATGATTAACAACCAAGCTGTTATGTTGAAAATAAATGATAATGCAAGTACATATGTAACCATGTTTTCAATTTTAATTACCTGCATAATTACAAGGATGCCTGTAGCGCCATTGTACTCTTGCTGGCTTGTTGTATGCTCAAGCTTAACTATGTGAATCATTACTATTAATTATGATTACCGACTCAACATATAAATTGACTTGTGAACTTTTTTACGAAAAATTTTATTTTAATTTATAAAATTACATTTATTAAATATTTTGATTGATATTTAAATTTTTTAAATTTATAAAATTAGATCGATTGAAAAGCATAAAAATTATTATTTGAAAAGCTGTACTAACTATATAAATTACACTTATTACTAGCCTGTTGTGATATGGCTACAAAAATCGAAATTTTAAATGTTATAAAGTTGATTTTCAATCTTAGAGCGACATAAGTATTTTTTTTCTTTTTTTTTTAATTTTAAAGTTAAATTATGTATTTTTGGGATTTTAGTTGACAGCGATACAATACAACATTCGAATTATTGGTCCAACCCGACGTGTTGAAATGATTGACAGTAGAGTTTAAGAAAGTGTGATTGGTAATTATGGTTTGTTCCGCTCCATTTTGCGTGTCCCGTGAAAGGAAAAACACACATTGGCTTTCATTACTACCTATGGTCCCATTTTTGGCTTAACATATTATAGTATCTTCAATGTATACGTGGATTACTCTTATTTAACTGCTATATCAGAAAAATAAAAAAAATTTTTTAAAATATTTTTTGATGTTAATATTTACTTAGAATGTCAAGTTAACGTGTAAAAAAAATCAATAGACATTATCTATTATACCTTCTATTTTTAAAGGGTCTCTTAGATAATATTAATATTTATTACTTTTTAGTGATTGATTGCATATTAAATTGTGGATTCAGAAAAAAAGTAAAAAAATAATGAAAGAATATTCAAAACTAATGTATTTGAGAAAATTTTTTAAAATTCATTATCATTGTCCATAAATAGACATTTAACCACATCATCATTCACACCTTCTATTTCATATGACATATCAGCTACAATCCATGTTGGCATTTAGTATTACTGTAAACCTTCATTTTCTTACTTTTCTTACCCGTACAAACTAAAAATATCTCTAATTTTTTTTTGTATATATATTCTTTATGTATCAAATTTGAAAATTTAGTATAAATTATATTCAAATCATTATTAAAAAAGATTATTATCTTGTTATGAGGTGATTTCAATTGACAGAATATAAATATTTTATAAATGATGAAATTCTTTGTTTGACTGAAAAAAATATTTCAGTATAAAACAGAAAGATTGTTTCGGTGACGTGGATGTAATATTCTATTATTAGCTTTATCTTTACAATAAAATTACCCTCTATTTATATATTTATTAAAAATATTATTTAAACTATTTAATTTTATTTTAAAAATATCTCTAAAATCAATAAATTTTATTTTTCATCAAATAATAGAACATGAAATTCCATGGATTTAGTAATCTATAATCCCATTTGGAATCTATCAATCCAAACAGTTATATATATTTATTTAAAAGGGAAAATTAAGCTTCCAATGACTCTTTTTGCTTTTAGATTTTGTTTTCATCTTTTGGATGTGTATACGAATTTTATTATTTTATGCTATTCTTTAAGAAACTACCTTATTTCTACGTGAGAAATTTGATTTTGTGCAAGATGTTTTGAGTACTTTTTTATTAACAGATATATCATGATACTAATGTATTATAAATGAAAGTAGGCTGTTGAGATTGGCAAGCGGATAGCAAGGAAACACTTCATTCATCATGTTTTTGGGTAAGAAAATTATACATTTACTTGCTTATTTGCATACATTATGATGAGAAAGTATTGTCGTTTTGTAAATACAAAGAGTTTGATTTGTGCAGGGAAAATGAGTTTGAAGATGGAAATCACTTGTATCGTTTTCTTGAGCACGAACCCTTCATTCCAAAATGCTGTAATTTTCGAGGATGTACAAATGACAGTGAACCAAAGTCAGCAGTAAAAATTGGCCAGAAGATTTATAAGATAATGTCTGCGATACTCGAGGCTTATGCCTCTGATGACAGGCGCCATCTTGATTATGCAGCCATCAGCAAAAGTGAGGAATTTAGAAGGTATTATTTCTAAATTTATAGCATTTACTTGCATTGTAATAAATTAATTTCTTAAAATTTTTATAGTTTATTTATGAAATTATATTCTTATATTTAGTATAGTTAAAGATTGTTAATATTAATATGCTTTAAGCATAAATCAGTAAAGTTATATGAAGAGGAGCAAAGTTATATCTTCGAAGTCATGAGTGGAGTCACTTGTTTGTTTATTCTGAACACGAAAATTTATTTTATAATTGAATTCTTTAATTATTTTTTTTCAAATAAAATGAATTTCCAATGAATTTGTTTTAAATATTATGTGAAAAGATTATAAATAAAAACCAAAATCACTTATAATTATTTATATGCATGACATTGATGCAGATATGTAAATTTGGCTCAAGATCTTCAAAGGGTGGATCTGATGGAACTCTCTGCAAATGAGAAACTGGCATTCTTTTTGAACTTGTTTAATGTTATGGTCATCCATTCTGTGATTAGAAAAGGGGTAATCGATAGGAGAACGATTTCCTCCGACTTTCAATACATTGTAGGAGGATTTCCTTATTCGCTTAATTCAATCAAGAACGGAATTCTGAGAAACAATCAAAGATCTGCCTACTCGTTGCTCAGGCCTTTTGCTGCTGGAGACAAGCGCTTGGAGGTAAGCAAACACTTTTTCAATCTCGATCATATTATTTTGTCTAATCCAATCCAACCGAATTAATAAGTTGTTGAACAAAATGGCAGATAGCTCTTCAGAAAGTGAACCCATTAATTCATTTCGGACTGTGCTACGGGACAAGGTCAAGTCCCGCAGTGAGGTTTTTCACAGCACAAGGAGTTGAAGCAGAACTAAAATATGCTGCCAGAGAATTCTTTAAGACAAATGGAATGGAAGTAGACTTGGGAAAGAGAACAGTTCATCTCGCAATAGTCATGAAGTGGTAAGAAGCAATTAATGGATAAATGCTTGAAAGTAATTTTTATTTTTCATAATTTTTTTTTCAGAAAATTAATATTAATATTATTGTTGTACATTGCAGGTTCAAAGCAGATTTTGGGCAAGAAACAGAAATTCTCAAGTGGATTATCAACTACTTGGATGCAACAAAAGCAGGCCTTTTGACCCATCTATTAAGAGATGGAGGTCCAATCAATATTGTCTACGAAAACTATGATTGGTCTATCAATTCTTGATTTTCCCAGATATAGTGAAGTTAGACTATAAATTATCACTTAGATGGAGGGGGAGAGAAAGTGATTTGGCCAGGGGCATTTGTACATAATACCCAAGATTTGGAAGCCATATAGACGGGCAAATATAGGGATTTGTTGATTTATAGGCAACATGGAACTTTTGCTCTTTCATATCCAAATGCAAGCAATGATTTAGATTTTTCAAAGAAAAAATATTGCTAGTTGATCAAATACCCAAATGATTATGTTCTGTTCTCTGTCTAGCATTTTTCTTGTTTTATTATAGCTATATTTTCCTTTTCTTATTATGTGATATGCAAGTGACTTTGTTGCATTATTTTGGAAATGTAATTCATTAATAATAATGTGAGGGAGTACAAATATTCATTTAGACTAGATATAGAACTTTATTATTAGTAACCAATAGAGTTTGCCGATCTTATAACGAAATAACGTAATTTTTATCCTTTTAAATAATGAAATTAAAACTAAAAGATATAATATTAGATCTTTCCGTTTGGAGTTGATTTTGACAAGTGATATAAATCTTTACAACAACTAATTTGTTAATCGATTTGGATTTCAAAATAATAATTTCTTTGAATCTTCTATATCTGGATTATTTTTTCAAAATATTGCAACATATGACGAACATAGTTTTCGCCACTAGGCGTCAATAGCATCAATGGAGGAATAATTCACATTACCAGGTTCCATTGATTGAAAATCTATACCTGCAAATCAAGATCTAAAGTCTCAAATCAAATAAAGTCAAATATTAATTTTAGTAATAAACCCTCATAAAGAAGAGACAATTCTTACAAAAAAGGGACAAAGAAGTTAAATATGACCTCAAAGTAGCGCTAATTGGGAGGCCACCCAATCTTTTTCTTTATTTTCTTTATTTATTATTATTATTATTATTATTATTATTATTATTATTATTATTATTATTATTAATTGTGTGTTTGTTTATTTTTATTTCTTTCTTTTATTATTTGTTTTCTCTTATTTTATTTTTATTACTTTAGCATTATTTTTTTATTATTATTTGTTTTTATTCGTTTTACTGGCATTTTAAATTAAAAATTATTTTATATTATTTTTATTTTCAAGAAAAGTTGATGGAACACTAAGAAAAAGGGAGTCAGTTCAGCTGATGTCATGTGTCACCACAAGAAAAAAAGGGAAGGAGAAATGAAGTAGCCATAGTTATGCATATAGGTGGCGAAAGGAGCTTGCAAATGACCCTTATACAGGTCATTACCTCCACTGGACATAGGTGGTTGCATCATTTTTTTTTAATAAGAAGTCCAATTTCCAAGTGCAAGCTTTCCAATATATTCCTTTACAACTGTCAAATTTTTATATTAACTTAAGGCACGCGTTTTGCATGCAACTTACTAGGTGTATTATTTTCTAATCTTTTTCACTTTGATGCTATAAATGTCCACTCCTCCTTTTCAAATATTTGAATCCCCATTTGAGCATTTACAAACTCAGTTTGCTTTCCTTCGAAGTTTCTTTCTCATTTCTCTATCCAACCACGGAAAACCATGCCTCCTTGACGTGCCCACACTTCTTCACATGAGTTCACACTAAAAAGGAGGAAGCATTTTCCTCTTACAATGTATAATATGCTTATCAAGACTAATACAAATCATCTAGCCACTGATTTAGTCCTAGTTCAGTCCACACACAAGGTAAGACCCAGTTGTTATATCATTGAACCATCACTTGAAAGGTTGCAGATAAAAGATGACTTTGTTAGAATTCTTAATAAGATATGATGGAAAAGTTTATTGTTGATATGAAGTGGGATTTATGGAAAATTAACAACGGAGTCCCTCTTTAGTTTTAGGTTTGAATGACTCGTGCAGTCCTCATGCCATTGGTCAAGTTACCTTTAACCTAAACTTTTCCAAAATAAGAACCACCATAGCATCCTTCAACTGCATTCTTGGTGCATCAGTTGAGGCAAGTCGCAGGCCATCTGTTGGGTACAATGAGAGGGAAGCATGAATATCTTTAATAGGGGACATAAAACCTTTTAAGGCATATGTCTCTACCACCAATTCCATCCGAAATAGGGCCCTAAGGATCCTTCACAGGTTCCTCACAAAGATCATTTTGGACAAAAGTGCAGACATAGGTAGGATTGTGCAGCTCAAAATGGTTACCAAGTTGACATTGTTTTTTTATGTAATCATTCCACTGTCCTCCTTACCGACAATCATTATACAGTAATTGTTGGAGGAATTATATCCTTTATTGCGGAACGCTTTGGCGTATTTTGAATTGGCTATGATGAGAAAGCTATTGGAAAGGGAGAGAAAGAACAAATCAATATGAGCACTCTCATTAACATGAAGATCATTACCAAGTTCGAAGGATACTACTATTTTTGCAATAAAAGAGGTAACACTGAGGGCCATCTGATTTCGATCGTAGACGATGATGCAAATGACCTTGAGACTGACGAGGAAGAAGAAGAGAGACCTACCCCAACCCTTAGGACAAAACCAGAATAAGAAGAGGAGGATCCTACTAATTCTTTTGAATATAGCTAATGTCCAGAGGAGCCAAACAATAAAGAGGAAACCGAAGAAGATCCCGAAGAAGACCTCAAGAGGAAGAACTACCTCTGAACAACCCCAAGGGGCATCAACTTCCTGCATTGTAAACTAAGAAACAAGGTGGGACGTATTGAGGCAAAGCTCGTGCAAACAAAGTGGTTAATTCATTGGCTTTTTGAAGCACACAGATCAACTTCATGTACCCATCCTTTTCTTTTGAAGGCTCTCTCCACTCTGAAAGATTTTTTTTTTTGTGAATATGAGACCTTGTTTGTGAAAATGCTTGCCTTTGTTTACTTGTTTTCTTTTTCATTTGTTATTTAAATTCTTGCATATTTGTTGTACATACCCTACATGATCTCCTATTTTTTGTGTAATGATGCTAGGAGAAGTTATATAAATCTATATGCATTGACCTGTTAGTATGTTATCCCTTTCTTTGTGTTGAGTTGATATCACTAGTGCTTAAACACGTTTGGGTTTTAATTTTTTATTATTTCTTTATTTCATTTCTTTATCTTTTTAGTGGTCTTTTAGGTTTGATGATGAAGTTTAATTGAAAGTGGGCTATATGGATAGGTTTTGGGTTATAGTAGGGATGAGTTTTACTAGAATGAGTGAAATGGGTGACCCATATAAGAAAAGAAAAAGGAGGTGTCAAGGATTTAGAATCATAGTCTGTTGGTGGTCCATGAAATGATCCTTTGAAAGATCATTTGCCATACTATAAAACCTAAAGGATCAATGGGATGATCATTCCAAAGGTCATCTATGCATGCATTAACTCAAAATGGGCCATAAAATCATCCTTTCCAAGGTCACCTAAGTTAAAATAAAAACTTATATTTATGCAGCTCATTATAAACTCAAACATATTTAAGCCCAGATGATATCAACTCAACACAAAGAAAGGGACAATATACTAACATGTCAGTGTATATATATTTATATAACTTCTCCTAGCATCATTGCACAAAAAATAGGAGATCATGTAGGGTATGCACAACAAAACATGCAGGCATTTAAATAACAAAAGAAAGAGAAATGAAAAAAGAAAACAAAAGCAAACACAGGCAGGCATTTTCGCAAACAAGGTCTCATATTCACAATAAAAAATTATCTTGTAGAGTGGATAGAGCCTTCAAAGAAAAGGATGAGTAAATGAAGTTGATTCGTGTGCTTCAAAAAGTTGACGAATTAACAACTTTATTCAGTCGAGCTTTGCCTCAATACATCCCAACCTTGTTTCTTTGTTTGTGACCTAGGAATTCGATGCCCCTTAGGGTTGTGTCAAAGGTAGTTCTTCCTCTTTGAGGTCTTCTTCGATTTCCTCTTCGTCATATGGCACCTTCGGTCATTGGCTATCTTTAAAATAATTGGTGGGATCCTCCTCTTCTTGTTCCAGTTTTGTCTCAAGGGTAGGGGTGGTTCTCTCTTCTTCTTCGTCATCGGTCTCAAGGTCTTTCGCATCATTGCTATGACCGAAATCGAATGATCGTCAATGTTACCTCTTTTATCGTGAAAGTAGTAATATCCTTCAAACTTGGCAATGATCTTCATATTAACGAGAGTGCTAATGGTGATTTGCTCTTTCTCTCCCTTTCCAATAGCTTTCTCAGCATTGCCAATTCCAAATACACTAAAGGATTCTATAATGAATGATATAATTTCTCCAATAACCACCGTAATATGATTGCCTACGAGGAGGGTAGCAAAATTGTTACACATATAAATAGCAATGTCAATTTGGTAACCATTTTGAGTTGCCCAAAGGAGAAAGAGTTCCTCCTTGGTGATCTTATCTGTGTTTGCACTTCTGCCCAAAATGATATTTGAAAGGAACATGTGAAGGATCCTTAGGGCCTTATTTTGGATGGAATTGGTAGTAAAGACATACGCCTGAAAGGTTCTATGTCCGTCGTTAAAGATATCCATGCTTTCCTCTCATTGTACCCAATAGGTAGGGTGCAACTTGCCTCCACTGGTGTACTAAGAATGTGGTTAAAGGATGCTACGGTGGTTCTTATTTTGGAAAATTTTAGATTAGGGTAACTTGACTAACGATATGAGGACTGTACAAATCATATTCAAACCTAAAACTAGAGAGGAAATCCATTGTTAATCTCCTATAAGTCCCACTGCATATCAACCATAAACTTTTCCATCCCATCTTATCAAGAATTCTAACAAAATCATTTTTTATATAGAAGCTTTCAAGTAGAGGTTTAGTGATATACCTAATGGGTCTTGTGGACTGAACTAGGAATAAATTGGTGGCTGGATGATTTGTATTAGTCTCGAGAAGCACATTATACATTGTAAGAGGGAAACGCTTCCTCCTTTTTAGCATGAACTCGTATGAAGAAGTTTGGGCACGTCAAGGAGGCATGGTTTTCCGTGGCTGGATAGAGAAATGAGAAAGAAACTTTAAAGGGAAGCAAGTTGAGTTTGTAAACACACTAATGGGAATTCAAATATTTGAAAGGGAGGAAGTGGACATTTATAGCTTCAGAGTGAAAAATATTCAAAAACAATACACGTAGTAAGTTGCATGCAAAATGCGTGTCTCAAGTTAATATAAAACTTTGACAGTTGTAAAGAAGTAAATTGGAAAGCTTGCACCTAGAAAGTGGGCTTCTTATTAAAAAAAAACCGATGCAATCACCTTTGTCTAGTGGAGGTGAAAAATGACCTATATAAGGGTCATTTACAAGCTCCTTTCACCACTTGTATGCATAGCTGTCGCTACTCCATTTCTCCTTTTCGCTCTTATTTTTTTCTTGTGGTGACACGGGGCATCAACTAAGGTGGCTGCCTTTTCCTTAGTGCTCCATTAACTTTACTTGAAAATAAATAATATAAGACAATTTTTGAATTGAAAATGCCAATAAAATAAATAAAAAAATAATATGAAAAGGTAATCTTAAAGTAATAAAAATAAATTAAGGGAAACAAATAATAAAAGAAAGAAATAAAAATAAATAAACGCACAATTAATAATAATAACAAATAAATAAAATAAAGAAAAAATTTGGATTGCCTCCTCATAAGCGCTACTTTAAGGTCCCAATAATAAATAAATAAACAAATGCCACATTTTTGGATTGGAGCTATCGATTTTGAAATTGAAACCAGCGTTTCTGGAACCATGGCCACTATTAGATAAGAGAGAAGACAGAAAGGAGGAAAGCAAAAAACAATATATATGTGTGTGTGTGGCATTTTTTTTAATGATTTGTAAAAATTAATTTTAGTCAGCTTTTTACTGGTATATTACAGAAAAATTTAGTTAAAAGATTATTTTCGATCACTTAAATAATAGTTGATGTATTTTTAAGTGATGAATGAAATTTAAGGACAATTAAGAAATAAGGGCTATAATTCAAAAATAACAGGCTATTTTAAGTGATACATTTGTTACTCTGGTGGATTATGCATTAATTGTACAACCATTTAAGTGATTTCTAACTTAAATTTAAGGTTGGGTTTAATATCTAAGAGCATGTTTTTATTGAGCAATTTGTTGTAAGACTTACATTAATTAGTATATTGATTTTGTTTTGTGTCTTATTGATAGGTGTTATTTTTATAGTATTTTTAATATAGTTTTTATTAGAATTTTTTATATTTTTATTTACTTTAATAAGTTTTTATTTAGTTTTATTTAAGCTTTTCAATAAGGTTTTCTTAAATCATATTTCACTTGATCTTGAGTAATTTTGAAGGATTTTGATTGGAAACTAGCCAAAAATACAGAAAATAAGCAAAATTCTCAAAGTCTAGCATGCCCTGGTCCTGCAATCCAGCACCTCCGTGCTAAATTATGGCCTTAAGTCGGAACAGCTTGTCAAAGAGGGTAAGGTTCATTTCAAGAATTTATGTATCAAGGAAAAATATCACGGGGACTCATTGTTTGGCACACCCAAGCCATGCCTAATAGCACCCTCGTGCTATAGGGAAATGTTGATCCCAGAACGTGGTCACTTGAGCACAGCTCGTGCTGCCTTCACCCTAGAGACTCAAAGCCTAGCACGCCCATGTTGAGTGTCTGACTTCATATTGGCTCGAAAACGACAACTCTAGCCTATGATACTTGCATGGATTTGTATGAGATGCTTTTTTGATGTGCCAATCAAGTTTAAATCCTATCAAGCCACTAGAAAAATCCTAAATTGGAAGAAATAAAAAGCCTAAATAGTTTCTTACCTCAAAACGATTTCTTCCTCATTAGAGATTCTATTTCCTAATTAAATTTGGAGATGTCCCAATGAGTCTATTTAAAGAGAAAGACTAGCTAGGTTATTTTTATCTTTTGATCTCCGATTCTCTTATTCTCTAAAAAGGTTTCTCTCTCTAAGTCCTTAAGTACTCAAGTTGGCGTGGAGATTTAAGGAAGCTGCTCAAGCCAATCATTGACTAGTTTTTATTTCTAAACTCTCTTTTGTTTATTATTCTTTATAGGATTATTTACAAATTTAATTGAGTTTGATTTAATTACTATGTTGAACTTTGTCCTTTGACTAGATATTTGATGTAACTTAATTTCTATTCGAATTTATAATATTAGATTTGCTTTTCTTTATTCAAGGTATAATTTATTATTGAACTTAATGCTTCTAGGCAGAGTTTCTCCCCTGGAATACTATAAGTATTTTGATTTCTGGAATCATAATACTACTAATTGCTGGAGTTTCAGGAATGATCTACAGGACTGCATTAATAGAGTGTCTTAAGGTTCCCTGACAAAAAGCAAATATTGATTGATGAAGATCTTTTTTCACCTGTAGCATCTATCAATGCTATGGAGGTAGATGTGAGGAGTATCATTGATCAGCTAAAGAAGCTGCAGGTTCATCAAAAGATCTTAAAGACATATATTAGGCCATAACAACATTGGCAATGGAAGTTTCCAAAGGGAGCTAGTCCACCTATTGGCCGCTTGCTTATAAAGACAAAACCGATGAAACTTGAACCAAAGTTACAAAGGAACCAATCAAGATGTTTTGTTCCTCCACTTGTTGAACCCAGCAAGACGTAGATGGTGGTATGACGTTCAAATTTCCCTAAACCTTTGACTCGAACTCAGAAGAAGAGGTTGCAGAGGAAACGAGTCTTGGAGAAGTGGCAAAAGGCAGCTTTAGTAAGTTCTAACTGTGAAAATAAGAAAAACAAGTTTATGCATAAAGCCATAGATGATGACGTAGAATCCTAAGGAAGTTCTACAAAGAAAGAGATTTCAGAAAGTAACTTTCATTTAGAGGTGTACCATTGCGTTTTGGTTGTGCAGTTACAGGAATTGTCTTGCTATTGGAGTTCTGAAAGTTTCCTAGGGATACATATATACCTCAGGGGGAATCAACTTCTAATAAACTAGAGATATGCAATAGATCGACTATTCAGTATTCCAAGCCCAGAGAACCAAAATGAGTAGTGCATGAGAAGCCTGTAGAAAACATGACTCAACATATCAGGCCATTATATATAACTTCACATATTGATGGAAAATTCATTTCAAGGGATCATGTAGACAATGGATTAGCATCGAATATAATGCCATTCAAAACATTCTTAGCTATTGGGAGGACAGAGGAAGATCTTATATCTACCAATATTACAAAGTTGGCTTTTACTAGTGATGTGTCAAAAACCATGGGGGTATTACTAGTAAAGATTACTGTTGGTAGTAAAACATCTTTGTTAGCCTTCTTTGTTATTAGATCCACTGCTGGTTATAATGTGTTACTAGGGAGGAACTAGATTTATGCCAACTGGGGTGTACCATCCTCCTTGCATCAGTTTCTGATATTTTAGAAAGGTGATGATGTGGAAGTTATATGGATAGATCCTTATCCTTTTCAAGCTAACTCTAGTGCCCTAGAAGCACAGTTGTATGATGTGGATTTCAGTCCCATTCATTGTATCAAAAGGGGGTGGACTAAAAGGGAAGTGATGGAAGTTGAAGCGGTGGAAGTTGAAAAAGATTTTTCTTCTGAGGAAGGTGGCACCTTAAATCAAACAAAGTATGTAGTCACTGAAGCTTCAGAGGATCCTAGTTCATCTCTTGATAGCTCTCTAGATATTTCTTAACTTAGTTCAACACCATCATTTGTCGTCATGCCTTATAAAAGGCTGAAGAGGGAGCTTGATGTGATATAGCTTAATGATTAAGAAACCATATACTAATGAGGTGGCAGCACTAGTAGTTGCAGTTGCTACCTTCATATCTTATTTGTAGTAACTTTTTGATAGGCTAATGATAGACGAATACCTAGAGGTTAAAGGGGTTGAACTGATCTTCAGGGAAGAATGTGATATTATTACTGGAGTCCAAGATCTCTTGGTAGATATCAACCTAGGAACACCTAAGGATCCAAGAGTTACATACGTCAATAGCTTGTCAAAACTTGAGCTAAAACAAAAGATCTCAGCTGTTTATATTCACAAGATTCTAGAGGAAACGCTTATTGGTTATCAAGTATTACAAGAGAGCCATGCGAGAGAAATTTTAATGGCTGTTACCTTAAGGAGTACTATCCTACTAGGTGGAAAATAAAGGATCATCAACAATAAATGTAGTGGGGCTGATCCCACGATCCCATTAAGAAAGGTCACCTGTAGCAAGCAACACAACAATTATAGATAGGTGAGATAGTTGATCCCAGACAATTATGAATAAAGTAAATGGGCTTACTGGCCATCCATTTCTCTCATAAAATATGTAAAGGTCGAATCACGACTTTAAACATACGAATCCCAAAAGAAATAAAAAAAAAGTATTAGTCGAGGTTCGTGTCTTGAAATTGGTGCTGGGTCCATTAGAGCTATGAAATAGTAGAAAAGTATTTCCTATGACTCTCTATCCAAACATGTACCTCAGAGGAAGCAGTCGATCAAAAAAAGATAAACAAGTGCGATAGAGAACATACCTGTGGAGAAGAGATAGATGAAACACCTGAATCTTAATCAGTGAGAAGATAAGATTGTCGATATATGAGCCAAAGGATTCATCTTAATTCAAAAAATATATCTAGAAAAAGTTGATAGAGATGATGAAGAAATAGTCACAAATGTCATTTGAGGGAACTTGGCAAAAAAGAAGGGAGCAAAGATTAGCAGAGGAACTTACTTAAAAAGCTAGTACATTGGCAAAGATATCGCCCAAGGAGTTAGTAAACAAAACAATGGAACCTGTCACCCAAAAATTAAAGGTACACAATTTATATTCCATATCAGAACTAGTTCTTTGCCTTAGTAAAAGTAGGAAATTATCTTCACTGGTGCCAAAATCTGGAAAAATGTTGCCAGTGGAATTGGTATCGAAAATTTGCTGCCTTTAGAATAATCCATGGCTATGATTCTTCAAAAATCAATTAGAAACAGAACACAAAAACCAAACCTTTAATTTCCATCCACAAATTCACTACCATCGAAAATAAAGACTCACTTTTCTATTTTTATATATAAAAAATAATATATATTATTTCTCAGAATATATATATTTAAATTTATTTATTTATTTAAATATTTATTTATATATGCATATTAGTTATTATATATATTATTTAAAAAAAAAGAGAAAAACAAAAAGAGAAACGAGAAGTGCAGTATGTAGTGCAATAGTGGCCAAAGATGGCCACCAAATGATCACATTATTATTTAGAAAAAAAAAAGCAAGAAAAGAAAGAAGAAGAAGGAACCTCTAAGTACATCGGCCAAAATTGGCCAAGGCAAGATTGCTTGATTCTCAAAATTGAAAATTCGACTATTAATAGGGACAAAATTTTTGCCAGAAGAAGTTAATGAAGATTGGCGGCTGTGCAAAGTGAAAGAGAAAACTCAATTCAAGTTTTGGGTTTTTTTTTGTTTATTTGTTTGAGTTTATATTTTTAATTTGTATATTTTTTATATAAGTGGATTAGAATTTTTAAAATGGGCTAACATAATAAGTATGATCTATCAGGCCAACTTAATATGGGGGCAATTATTGGATACATTTTGTGAATTAGGCTTAGTATTATGGATTTGGACATGTATTGTATTTAATTGGAGCCTAATTAATATTTTTTTGGGGTAGTTAATTGATTAATTAGTTTTAATTAATTAATTAATTAAAAGAAAGAGATAAAAGATGTGATGCAGTTGAGTAAGCATTCATCAAATGGTTATTCACATAACAATAGCTAGCTCGTGTTTTACACTTTAACGGTAATTCTTGTCTTATTCAGGATCAACTTACATTGAAAAAGGTTGGTACAACTAAAGTACGATCTAAATTATATGTACTCACCTCTCCAACTATAACTCATTTGGTGAATTCTATATTTGTTTTTACTGCCTGCCCAAGTTCTACTTCTTCATCTGTTTCTTTTCCTTTGGCAAATCTCTAGCATTACAACTTGGGAAACTTGTCCAACCAAAGATTGATGGAAATAGGTAAAAAATTCTCTTTTGTGCAACCTGCTATAAGTAACATACCCTGTGATTGTTGTCATTTAGCTAACCAGAAGAGGCTTTCTTTTCCCACTAGTAATTCAGTTGCTACTGCTGCCTTTGATTTAGTGCATATGGATATATGGGGCCCCTTTTCAATTCCTTTAATACATGGCCATAGTACTTCTTAACAGTTGTTGATGATCATGTAAGATTTCTCTAGCTTTCTCTTATGAAATCTAAGTCTAAAGTTAGATCCTTGGTGCATTCTTTTGTTACTAAGATTGAAACTTAGTTCAATGACAGAGTTAAACAAATCAAAAGTGATAATGGAGTTGAATTTCAAATGAATGAGCTTTTCCAAAGTAAAGGGATCTTGCATCAAACTTTTTGTGTTGAGACACCACAACAAAATGTTGTTGTCGAGAGAAAACATTAGCACATTCTAAATGTGATAAGGGCTTTACTTTTTCAAAGTCATTTACCAAAAAGCTTCTGGTGCAATGTAGTTGCACATGTTGCATTTTTAATCAATAGAATACCCACCCCCTATTGAAAAAATCACTCCCCTTATTAGCAATTATATCACACTACACTTGATTATCGTGATTTTAAAGTTTTTAGGTGCCTTTCATATGCAACTACTCTCACCTCTCACAGACAGAAACTTGATCCTAGAGCTAGGAAAGCCATTTTTCTGGGGTATAAGTCTAGTACAAAAGGCTTTTTTCTCATGGATCTCGCCTCTAGGGAAGTTTTTCTTTTCAAACATGTTTTCTATAAGAATCACTTTCCTTTTTCTGTCTCTAATTCTTCCAAAGATCAATTTTCCAAATGACAGAATCTACTTCCTTTTCCAATTCACTAGACCCTTTTCCATATGGCACCACTCCATTTCCCTCAAACTCTAATTCTCCTTTACCTTCAGTCCCTCCATCTCCAACCTCCATATCTAACAATCCAATACCTTTATCGCAATCATCAAGGACTAATTCTCAAATCATCCACAGATCTCTAAGAACCAGGAGGGCACCACAATATCTTAAACATTACCATTGTAATCTCCTTAACAGTTCTCAAACTTTATCTATTCCCTTTCTTCTTTCCTCAGTTCTCTCCTACCATAACTTGTCGCCTGCTTATTCTCACTTCTTTTCTAATATTACCACTACCTTTGAACCAAAAACTTATAAGGAAGCAGCAAGACACAAAGTCTAGTAGGATGCCATAGATGTTGAATTATCAACTCTCAAATAAACAAACATATGGACACTTGTTCCTTTACCTCAAGGAAAGACTCCCATAGCCTGTAAGTGGGTATTCAAAGTCAAATACAAATCTAATGGCAGCATAGAAAGACACAAAGCTAGATTAGTAGCTAAAGGCTATACACAAATTGAAGGTCTAGACTACCTAGACACTTTCTCTCATGTTGCAAAGATGACAATAATCAGGCTTTTATTAGCTCTAGCTTCTGTTAAGAAATGGCATTTACACCTACTTGATGTAAACAATGCATTTTTACATGGGGATTTGACTGAGGAGATTTACATGACACTACCCCCTGGTTTGCACACTCCACCAAACCTTGTATGTAAACTTCAAAAAAGTCTTTACAGACTAAAACAAGCAAGCAAATGTGGTTCTTTAAACTTTCTCAAGTGCTCATAGAGAATGGATATGTTCAATCCCAATAAGACTATCTCTCTTTGTGCTCTCTAGGCCTTAGTCATTTACATCACTTTTAATCTATGTTGATGATGTGATTTTTTTCGGCAATGATATGATTGAGATTCAAAGAGTAAAGAGCTCAATTGATGCCTTTTTTAAGATTGAAGATCTTGGCCCTCTCAAGTTTTTTGTTGGCTTAAAATTGCCCAGTCTCAATAAGGTATCTTCATTAATCAGAGGAAATATGCTTTAAAGCTTCTAGCAGACACAAGTTTTCTAGCTTATAAGCCTTGTTCCACACCTATGGATTCCAATGCTAAATTCAACTCTACTACTGGAGAACCCCTACCTGATATTTCTACATATAGGAGACTTGGTGGGAAGTTGCTTTATCTCACTACAACAAGGCTTGACTTAACATTTACAATAAATTAGTTAAGTCAGTACCTTTCCACTTTAACTACAGTTCATCAAAAGCATTTAACAGGGTCTTAAGATATATTAAACAAGCTCCTGGCACGTGTCTTTTTTTCCCTTCTTCCTTTCCTTTGCACCTCAAAGCTTTTAGTGATTCTAATTAGGCAAGGTGCATTGAATCACGGAGATCAATCATAGGCTTTTTTTGTATATCTTGGTGATTCAACCATTTGCTAGAAATCTAAAAAGCAGACTATAGTCTCTAGATCTTCTTTAGAGGTTGAGTATAGGGCAGTTACTACCACAACTTGTGAGCTCCAATGGCTTAAGTATCTCCTTCAAGACCACCATATCATACATTCACATCCTGCTAGTGTGTATTGGGACAACCAATCAGCTCTTCACATTACAGCTAACCTGACATTCCATGAACGCACCAAACACATCAAATTAGACTACCATATTGTGAGGGAGAAACTTGAAATTGGCCTCATTCATCTTCTCCCTATGCCTTCTCATACCCACCTAGCAGACATTTGCACCAAACCCCTTCCCATCTCTTTTTTTTTATCCTTCATACTCAAGTTGGGAATGTGGAACTTCCATTCTCTAGCTTGTGGGTGGGGGGGGGGGGGGGGGGGTATTAGCAGCAACAACACCACTTAATGAAATGCAACAATTTTAACGAAATTAAGCCGCAACAAATGAAACCTTTGATTAAT
>CANUEX010164478.1:0-10461 GCA_948099535.1 Jatropha multifida | reverse complement strand
AATTCTGGAATGGATAATAATATAATAAGATGACTTGATCTTATATTTTTAGAAGTGTTGCGCGACTTGTTATATTGAATCGGAGTTGAGGTTTGGAGAAATTATATTGGAAGTGTGTGCATTTTCTTTGTGTGGCAAGTTAATTTTTAGGGGAAACTCTTGCGAAATTTTCGTAGGAATTTCCTTAAACTTTATTTTTAAATTTTTAATTATTTGCCTCCTTATGAAAATCTAACCACTTCTAATATGTGATATAGTGTTAGTAAGTGATATAAGACGGTGCTCCGGCACCGAATGTGGCATCCACCGCCTGGTTCTCCAGGATTGGGCGATGGGTGTTACAGTTTACTAGTGTAATAATAGTTCTGTATTACGCAAGCTTGTATGTGCCTCTGGCACAGAATGTGACATCTCCTGTCTGGTCCTACAGGGCCAAAAAGGGGGGTGTTACATACACTATAAAAAATTATTAAATACCGATAGAATTTACCTAGAGATCCATTTCTGTAGGTATTTACCTACCAATTCCCAACAAATGGTGACAGAATTGAAAGTCTTGACAGAAATCTAACTCATTACTGACAAATATTAGTTTTCAATTTATTAATATTGACCATGATTTTAGCACCAAGCTCTACGAAATTCTACTACGATACCAATGGCGCGAGAATCAACTCAATCGAATGTTGTTTCGGCCTCAAATGAACCTTCAGAAGCCCAAAAATCCTAAACACAAACCGCAGGAGTAGGGCAGTAATTTGCCCGGATCGACGCTGACCAGCCCCATTTCTACCGAAATGAGGCACACCGAAAGCCCTAACTGGTATCGAAAAGGAGCACTTCGATACTGAAAAAAGGACTTCGATACCACCGTGCGCCTGGCTCAGAACCTCCTTGGCCATTAAAAGGCAACTCCTCCTCATTTTAGATACCTTTTGTTGCTTAATCGAGCATATCTCAAGTTTCAATGACTCTATTTCTCCCTTACGAACATTTCTAAGGCTATATAGTCTGACCTTGCTCTTCTTCTTTAGTTGAGTTAAGGCCCAACTTGGTTCTCAAAAGTCGATCTTTTTGACTTTCATTCACACTTTGGTCTTCCTTAGACCAAAGCTACAGTTAATTAATTTATTATTAATTAGTTTAAGAATTAATTAATAAATTGTTAATTAATAATATTATAAGACTATAATTTTGGTCCTCGTGCCCGACCTTAGCTTTATTTTGAGGAAGACTCGACCTCTTTGGTCGTCACTACCATGGAGCTCTCTGGCCGCATCATAAGTACTAGGGTAACCACCATATGCAAAAACTTTATCAATTAAGCCTGGTCTGTTTGGCACTTTATAAATTGTCAAGCCTGGTCCGTCCGACACGCAACATGCTCTGAAGCCTGGTTTGTCTAGCAAAATCATAAAACCAGTTTTCCAACTAAACTCAGTCTGTTCGGCACTCCTAAGACCACTTCCCGAGTGGCATCCTCAAAACCCTACCATCTTAATCGATGGTAGAACTTTGTGCACCCTAATCCTCACACAAAAGATGTACGAAGGCAAACCTATGGATTCAGCTTAGGTAGCAAGCTTCAGACCAAACTAACCGATCGGGACTTAAGGGAATGTGTCACACAACCTACAGTCCTCAATAACGAGGCTAGAGTCGGGCTCCCCTCCAAATTACACCTCTATTACTATTACTTTTAATACTCTATATTCCTCATACTACTATGCATTATTAGTATGATCTTGCATTGATAAAGTTGACATTCATGCAAAACCACATTTTGATTTCTTAATTATGACCCAAACTATTGATTCATTTAAAAGAAGCTTAAAACTTAGTCCCAAACTCAATAATTTGAGGCTAGTGCATTTTATCTTAAAAGGCAAACTGAAAATGGAGTTCAACATGGGATTTTTTTTGTTATTCTTTCCCCAAAAATAAAAACAAATTAAAGTGTTGACCCTAACACATCAAACAACTGTCCAAGTGCTCCAAAGAGCCAACCTAACACACTTAAGCGCTAAACTGAGCCATAATCAAACCAAGCTAAAAAAAAAGAATCATGAGGACTTCCTCCCATTTTCTGTGACGAACTAACTAATGGGCCCGTTTGGATTGAATCTGTCCTTTAGATATTTCCCGTGGTGCTCGAAAGGGGGCTCACTGCTAGTGACTGTGCTGAGGACTTAAACATTTTTTTAACTAAAAAATATAGTAAGAGGACTACCAAGTAGGTTTCAAATCTCCAATTTGGATCTAATTAAGAAATCACCTTTTCATACATTCAAATGCATCATTTGGGGTCCTTTCCCATCATTAGAATTAACAAACTGAGTTGGTATTATCACTTAGGGGCAATCTTCTTTAGAGCTACCGCGGGTCAAGAAAGCTGCTCACCAATCCTACGCTCCTCATTCCTTATGATAGGGTAAAGGGTTTGGCATACTAATTGTTCCATTTGATACGACATGTTCAAATGACGAGGTATATTCCAACTCTAGCAGATGAGACCCTTAAACCAATCCACCAAAAACATTTAATGGCCCTAGAATTGATCTTTAGGATTGTATGCACCCGAACATTATGAAATTGTTTTTTCGAGATGACATCCACGCATTCAAGCATTTCATGTCATGGACCAAGAAATATCCTAGACACCAACAAATGGTTTAACCTAAAACAATAAACACATGATTTAACCCAAACCCATGGTCAAACCTAAACACCAATGAGTGGTTTAACCTAAAAACACTAAACCCATGGTTCAACCCAAACCTATGGTCAAACCTAAACACCAACCAGTGGTCTAACCTAAAAACACTAAACCCATGGTTTAACCCAAATCCATAGTCAAACCTAAACACTAAACCCATGGTTCCACCCAAACCCATACCAACTAGTGGTCAAACCTAAATACCAACTAGTGGTCAAACCTAAACACTAACCAGTGGTCTAACCTAAACACTACATCTTACCTAAGGAGATGTACCCAACTAAAACTTCAATAATTGTTAAAAGCCTCAAACACCGACCAGAGCACCTCAAAAGATCCAAAGCCTCAAACACCAACTTGAGCACCTCAAATTACCAATAACCTCAAATACTGACATGAGCACCTCAAAATTACCAAAGGCCTTAAATCAAACCTAAATACCCAAATTTTCCAAACTGAGGGCAATGCCTGATCAAGTCCTCAAATCATGACTCTCTTATTTCTCCCCACAAGACCTAAATCCTCAAACACTAAGCTGAGCAATCAAACTTCCCAAATTGGGGGCAATGCCTGAATTATGCCCTCAAAATCTTGAATCGAGCATTGCTTCCCACTTCACCAAAAAGCCTCAAATACTGACTTGAGCATCTCAAAATTACTAAAAGCCTTAAATCAGAAAGCACCCAAATTTTCCAAACCAAGTGTAATGCCCGATCAAGCCCAAAATCTTAACTCGTGCATTGCTCCACACTAAACCTAAAGCCTCAAACATAGACTTGAGCACTGAAACTTCCCAAATTAGGGACAATGCCAAAATCATGCCCTCAAATCTTGACTTGTGCATTGCTCCCCACCATACTTAATCCTTAAACATCGACCTGAGCACCCCAACATATTCATCTCACCCTCATACACGGACCAGAGTTAACCCTGACTATGCGTACTTTTAAAACCAGACCAACAGCTGTATACTGATACATCCTATTGTTTGCTTCTTTCAGAGAATAACAATGCCTACTTCACCTACTGATCTCAAGGCAATTGACGGAAGAAATGCTCTAGGATCAAGAAACTCCTTTTTGTAACATGCTGACTGAATAGAATAACTCCCTCCACAACACTATTATTACTCAGCGAGAGACCATTTTGAGGAAGTAAGGGCTTTAGTGAACACAAGCCAAAATGATAATGCTTCTATAAATTAGACTAGGGATCAAATGACCAACTTGTTGCCCAACCCAATGGTAATCAGACTGCCCTTAGGTCAATTCCTGATATGGGGGCCACCTCCAACACTACTGCTACTCTAAGCTAGATAAAGGATGATCTGCCTCTCTCGAGGTGAAAAAGATGATGGAGAAAATGGACTCTTTCAAAGAGTTCCTCATAAGCATTAAGAAATATGAAGCCTCATGTAAGTTATCATGCAGTTTCTCTCATCACTCAGAAAGGCAGTGAGGTGGCCAATTTGACCGGCCAAAGACAACTTCCTCCTCCTCCTCCAAGACTGATTGTCTGAAGAGATAGGCATAACTTCATAGATTTTGGTTTTCCTCTCTCCTTTATTTTCCAAAAGGCCGTAGATGAGAAGCTGATTTAGCCATTAGGACCAAGACCTCTTCCAAAACCCATTCCAAAGAAATTCAACTTGAATTCTTTTTTCTCTTTCCACCAAGGGCTTGGGCACAAAACTGATGAGTGGAAGACCCTATGGCATAAAATCCAAGACCTAGTGCAAAGTGGACAAATATTTCCAATTCAACCAAGACCAAACATAAACACCAACCCTCTCCCTCATCACCAAAATAACATCGACATGATTCACCAAGAGCCAGATTTTGACGTAGTCTCTTTGATCCATCCAATTCTTGATAATTCTTGTTGTGTCATAGATCTAAATGACGTACTTGAGGAAATCATGCCATAACCCGGAGCAGGAGACAATACCCATCTCCTCCTCCTCTTGAAGCTCTGCCCAACCCTGCCACCCTAGCCAAAGACATGCCCAGCTCTAGCTCTAGTCCACAGCCTAAGAACCTTGTCTTAGAACAGCTGAAGAAGACC
Source organism: Jatropha multifida (assembly GCA_948099535.1). Lineage (NCBI taxonomy): Eukaryota > Viridiplantae > Streptophyta > Magnoliopsida > Malpighiales > Euphorbiaceae > Jatropha > Jatropha multifida. The sequence goes on along the minus strand of CANUEX010164478.1, from coordinate 5,681 downwards.
AAGGTCAAAATCTTAATATGAGGCTTAATCCAATACTCCTTTGTGCATCGGCAAGCCTTGGTTAAGGCCATGAATCAGTGTTAGACCTCTGTTGACATAACTCTTAAGGCATTGATAGCCTCCATCAAAAGGAATCCCCTTACTTTAGCCATCCATTTTGCTAACCATGAGATCCCTATTGGGAGTGGAGACCACAATAATGCTCTGTACAAGATAATATCTTTTGTTCTAGTAGACAATAGGTTAGCTCTGAATGTTTGCCCCTTGAAAGTGGCTAGCGACTTGGGGTTCATTACTGAAGACTTTATGTCATTCAATCAGATTATGAGGCATATGATGATATTGAAAAAGAAGTTTTGGGTGTGGCCAATCTGGAGGTCACAATTGGGCCCACAATCATGACCATTCCTTTCCAAGTGGTGGATATCCCAGTATGTTTCAACCTCCTCTTGGAAAGGCCATGGATCCACAAGGCTAAAGCAATGGCTTCCTCTCTACACTAGAAGCTACACTTCTCCTATGATAATGCAATGGTAATAGTCAAAGGGGACTTGGCAGGGAAATCTAAAATCCCTTCTTTGGCGCTGCTTCTGAAAATCTAGCCTAAGCTAGCAGTCTACCCCTTTTCTGATTTCTCTTTCAACTCAGTCCAATTCATTCAAGTGGAATCGAGTAAAGAAGTTTTTCCAATGGACTTTGATCCCTACAGTAATCCTTTGGTAGCTAGCATGATGAGAGCCATATATTTTTTCTAGGAATGGGACTTGGCCAAAATGAATAGGGTATTGCCTCCTTCACCAAATCTCCAATTGCTCAACCTTCCTTCGGTCTTCAATTCAAGCCGATAGATGAAGACCGAGAGGAGTTGGAGAACGCCAAGCAAATAGCGAGGACAACCCTTACATATTCTCATTCCCATTAATTAATACAAATCAATATAAATAAAATTATTGCAAACCACTTAAAATAAAAATAAATTATTACAAACCCAATAACAAAAAATATATCTAGACTATTACACGAAAATTAAAATGAGAATTCTTAAGAATTCTCTACAAATTACAAAAATATTAAGAATTCTCTACAAATTACAAAAATATTACATCCCCAATTTAAATAATAAATTACACCTAAATAATATCACAAATATTTGACAAAACATTCATTATCACAATACACACAATCACACAATTAATATGAAGATGATGCATGCAAATATTAGAATGATAATCAACAAGATAAAAATATTAGTTCCAATAATAAATAATAGACATTAGAATAAATTGCATAAGATAAATAAAAAATAACCAAAATAATAACAATGACAGAAATATAAAAATTGATAGAATCATAAATTGCAGAAATATAAATAAATAAGTATATTATTATATACTACATATAATAAAAATTTAAAGAGCATAAATTAAATATTAGCAGAATCAAAATATTAATGAATACAACAATTTCAATAAAATTTCAAGCATATGATCACAATATTATTCTTGTTAGATGAATAAAATTCACAAATTATTGTAAGAAATAATATTAAAATCATTAACGTACTCATTCCGATCAAAAAATGAGTTCTACATCGTGGTCAACTAACTTCAATCTTGGAATCTAGGCATGATTTGAGTCTTTTAAATTATTTGGCTTCTGAGATGATGATCCTACACTAGTGGAAGTGACTCACATCCCATTCCATGGAGATCAGACCTTATGAATGTTAGAAAACCAAGAAAAATAAAAAAAAAAATCATGAATATGCAAATTTCTAGGCTCAAGTGGCATGAGCCATTATGAAATCGCTGGAGCTATTACATAATGGCTAAGGCCATTTCAGAAATGATTGGTGCCATTTAAACCCAGAAAGCTGCAGATTTTCTGCAAAATTGAGTTTTTGTGCAACTCCTTGACTCTAACCACCAGAGGAATTGTTTGCTTTGGATCAAGCCGCATCCATCTCATACTAGATCAGAGGAATTGTTTGCTTTGGATCAAGCCGCATCCATCCCATACTAGATCGACAAGACCCGCACAGTTTTGTCCCTTAGGTGAAATGGGAACTTCTCAAGAGGTCACCCATCCTAGGATCGCACAGTTTTGTCCCTTAGGTGAAATGGGAACTTCTCAAGAGGTCACCCATCCTAGGATTTCTATCAAGCGAGCACACTTAACCCTTGAGTTTTTTCAACTCTCTAGCCATTCCACCAAAAGGCGCCTCTGATGATTAGTTACCCCCTTTTCGATATATGATCTGATTCATTCCTGTGTCCTGCATTCCATTATCCTAGCTAGCCTGCCATCCTAGAAGCTCGCCAAGAGCCCTGCTCTATTCACCCTCTTAGGATCGCTTTGCCGGATCGGGATGTTACATAAACTAACAAAGTTTTCATTTCCTAAAATATTCAACGGAGGACTAAAAAAAATCAGGGGAATTTAAAATCTTGACACACTAGTTGAAACCAATTTCTATGGACTTACAAAAATTTAGGTAAACCCTATAGTAAAACTGCAAGAGTTCCCTTTGAAGCTAGGACTTAAGAAATAATTTAAACCTATTAACAAAATTCCAAAATAATAACATTTTCAAAGTCTCTTTTTAATAAACAACAAATATCCTGATTCAATAAAACAAATCCTCAAAAGGAATCAACTTCAAATTTGAAAACATAAATCAAACATAATAAGTCAAAATCTCTAAATCAAGAGTCCAAGTCCAAGAGAAATTGAACATAATGCCTTAAAACGTTTAAAGGAATTAGAACATACACCTAAGAGAGTAAATTTACAAGTCTGACATAAACAACCAAAACCCTTATTATTTCAAATCTAACACATGCCACGAGTCTACAGTAGAGACTCATACTCTAGTCTAGAAGCAAAAGTCTCTCTCTCTCTCTTTGTACAGGTACTTGAGATCCACATTAAAACAAATCTTCAACCTACGCAAGTTAAAACATCGCGCTGAGTATAAAACTCAGTGATACTCAATAATTATATGAAAACACTTAACAAACAAGTATGGTCCATTGAAACCATACTAATCAAAACCAAATAACATATATATTAACATTTCACTTTTATAATACATACCACCATGTTCATATTCAATACAAGTCATGACTACATTTACTTGAACTCAAAGATACTAACATCAAGCATAACATAGCAACTTGCTCCACAAGAAATGTCATATATGTGCCAATTAAGGTAACTTATAGCACAACAATTCTAGTATAAGATTCACATGGTAATTTGCTATACAGGTAAGCATATAATAATATTAACAAAGTAACTTGCTTCACATGCAATCATATGTCAAAATCCAATGTTAAATTACAAAATAGATTATCATATATCTTTAATTTGTATGTAACATGTATTAGAAGTAATCAGAGATTACATTCGTGTTAACAATATCTTATCCATTAATCCAAATAGTTTGGGCCTTAATAGTGACTCAGAAGAAACATAAGCAAAGCAGGTAACAGAACAATGTCTGATAACAGTCAGACTAGTACTAGCTATTTAGCCTTTTAACAGTAGACATAAAATTCTTCAAATACAGAGCCACTAGAGTGTGTCCACTCATCCTGAAGACACCCTCATGTTTGGCAAATGATCATAGCGCAATCCAAATCCAATTGCATAGCATGCTTTATTTTCAAAAATAAATAACCATATTCTTGCAACTATTCAAACAAGATCACGGTAAGACCCTAGTAGTTTTATTTTAATCAATTCAATTTACTTTCAATTCTAAATATTAACCATATTATCCAACATCAAATAATATTCAAACAATTAAGTGTATTGTATCTTGCTTATGATTTGTAGAAGCTCACAGGCCTCATTAAATCCAATCATACATGCTCATATAAGTATATAAGTATCAATCTCATTTCAATCAGATAAACAACTCAAGCATCACATTTGGATTCAACTCAACAATATCCCATTATTGATCATCATCAAATAGAGAGTTAAGTTAGTAGGCGCACCTGATGCATAGCATTTAATTCCCCAAAGCATATTGCCAATTGCATTATTACCCATACATGAATACATTCATGTAGTACTCAAGTCTTATAAGAGTTCACAAAGTCAAGCAATACAAATCATATGAAAATAATTTCAACGCATCATTTAACCACATACAACATCACACAAGCTAGCAACCTAACCTACTATATGTTTAGCTCATAAAGGTCATGCAATAAAATAACCAAAGGTATACCCTAAGGAACATGGTTCGGCTAGTCCTAGTTTTCTAGGGTACATGCATGCTTTTTCTAGGTTGGTTCATACATACACTTGTTATTAATACTCAATTGCATATATGTACGTTCAATAACATGTTTAAGTGACATTTGGACATAAATCCCCAATTGGTGTCATAAGTCATTGTAAATCCCCAAATCATGTCTTACATACTCAATTCATGCATAAATAATTGATTAAGTGACATATATCATCATAACCTAGCATATAGACATGCAAGAAGTTAAACAATCATCAATAAATATTGGCCTAGGCTAAGCTTGCCCAAGCTTGATTCCCAAATTCTCAGAATCATTATTCTACACTACTGGTTTAGCTTCCTCCAGAAGCTAAGCTTGCCCAAGTTTAATTCTACAATTCTCAAAATCATTATTCTGCACTACTGGTTCAGCTTCCTCTAGAAGCTAACCTTGCCCAAGCTTAATTTTAAAATTCTTAGGATCATTATTAGTTCATATCAATGTAACGCCCCAAAATTCCGGATCTTAAAATGGTATTATTTGAATGGATCGTGAATGGTATCACCAGAGAGAGAAATAATATTTTATTTGGATTCGATGATGATATTAAGCATAATTAATATTTGTGGAGTTAATTAGATTTTATGATATTAGTCTTAATTAATTAAAATTAGGATATAAATTTTTCATGGCAAAGTAAGTAATAAATTATTGGTGAATAATAAATTATCGATCTGTGAATAGTAACATCGGTCCGAAATTTTGTATTATTTTGGTCCAGAAAAATTACTATTAATGTCCATTATGTTATTTAATATTTGTGAAGTATGTCTATATGATTTAAGTGGGTGGAAAATATTTAATGAATATTTTTAGAGAATTTAAGTATTTGATGAATAGTGTTTTCTAGTGTAGTATGTTAATTAATTGGTGGAGTTAAATAATAATTATAGGAGAATTATTTGGTGAATATTTAGAGCCATTGAATGAAAATATTACAGACTTGATCATAGCCATTCATTTGGCATAAAATGAAGAAGTCAAATTTGACTTTTCTACTTAAAAGTTACCAATCATTACGCAACACATTCTCTTCCTTCTTCTTCTTCTTCTTCTTCTCCAATGCCAACTTCTCCTTCTCCATTTCTTTCAATTTTTTGTACCTCTAAACTACCTTAAATTTCATTAATTAAACCAAAGTTTAGCAATTAAACCTTAGGATTTAAGTGAAAAGAGTAAGAATTTTGAGTCCTAAGCTAAGGAATTAGAGTTTTCACCAAGAACAAGTAAGTTGTGATTTTTGAGTTTTATGAATTAATAAGTAGAATTCATGGTTAGGACATGTAATTGATGCATTAAATCATGCTCCATCTATTTCTTTTGTTAATTTTTGTTTCTAATGGGTATTTTTCCTACTTTGAAGAAGTGGGAGAACCC
>CANUEX010164396.1:0-13394 GCA_948099535.1 Jatropha multifida | reverse complement strand
AATGGTTATTCAATAAATTTTCGGGCGAACCAAAATGATTTTCGATTCCCATAATATTACGTGGCGTAATATTATTGGCTAATAATTTACAATTTAAATTTAAATGGGAATGTTTCAAAATAAAAATTTCAGGGTATTATAGTATATAGGTATTCGTTTAAAATTTTATTATTTGTATCGGTTCTAAATCCGTTTAAATACCTATTTAAATATCCGTATTCGAACCCATTTAAATATTTATTACCTATATCTGTTCAAAATTCGTGAAGTAAATGGGTAGGGTATTGGCAAATTTTAACTATCTAAATTTTGAACTTACTTAAAATACATTTTTTTACTAATATTGTGTACCAACTACCAAATCCGTTTGACATAGCAATTAACGGGAGCATGGGATGACTGCCAACGCTGACCATTATAAGCCTTTCACTCTCGGCGGTGGGAAGTTTTTAACGAAGAAAAAATTTAATTTTGGAGAAGATAACACATTTGATTTTTTAGTCCGTCATTATTTTTCAGTTTTTCATTGGACTCCAAAATCTTTTAATTTGTTTAATTAGGTTATGAAATTAATTTTAATTGAATATATAAAAATCATTATAAATCCATCAAAGTCAATCAAAATCTATAAAAAAAGTATCACAAATTCCATACAACTCTATATAGAATTCTAGTAGAATCTGTGAAAATCTCAAGAAATCTTTCAATTTCTTCAAACTCAATAATTCTTTTAAAATCTAACACAATTCTAATCCAAGACACTCCTAGTATTCTTTTATCTAAAGGAAATCTTCTAAATATCTCAATTATATTGACAGTAAGTCTAATTAATCAAAATTGGGTAATTGAAGTGAAACCATCAAAGTCAATTTTTACTTCTTTTGTGTTGAAAATTTTTTGCTAAAGAATTGTAAATTATGTGTTAGTTGCATAGACCTGGAGGCTTTTCTAAGTCTTCAATACGTTATAGCTAATAGCATCAAAGACTTTTTCAATCAGCTTGATATTATCTTGAAGTCGGGGAAAAAAAATACAATTTTTTAACTAAAATTTATTATTGGTCCCAATCTAACTCCACACAATCCATTATATTCTTAATCTCGTTAAGTTGGAATGCAAAGATTTTCTATGGAACAAGTTTAGGTACTTAAACAATTTTGAAATGAATACATGTAATTAAGTTCTAAATAGGTTTGAGGATCTATAGTTGAAATTAAGGATACCCACTATGTTTCATTCTCTATATACAAGTGAGTATTCAACAATCGTGAACAAGAAGTACAGCGTTAAAGACGTTATTTGTGTAATAATAGTAAGTGAGAGAACTATAAAGTTGCAATAATAGAAAAAAAAAATTATAAATTTATCCTTATATTATGCCAAATTAACGATTTTATCTCATATTTTTTAAAAAGTACACTAATTTATCCTCGTATATTTACTTTGTCCTTCTGTCAAATATATTCACTTTTTACTGTAAAGTTTAAAGTAAAATGCTAAACTGTCCTTTTATTAATTGTTTCTTTTTCTTCCTTTTCTTCCTGTTCATTCTCTCTCTCTCTCTCTCCACTTTTTTTTCCCAAAAACCAATGATATCTTTGGTTAGTTCTTGAGATTTGACTTAATTTGCAAATACTATCTTTATTTTCAGAGTCACAGTGTTGGGTCTATTGTTTAGTCATCTAAATTGGTCATTAACCTACTGAGAAAAATTGAATGGTTAACAAAAATGAAGGTTATATTTCTCCAATAACACTGTAAATATGTAATTCTTTTTTTTAATGTATAATAATATTAGTTTATAATCAAAGTAATAGATGACTTCGTGGCCAAATATATAGATAAGGGGTTGGTCTATGAAATCAAATATTCTGGATTTGATTTCAGCGGAGCGGTAAATATACATAGCATATAGCTTATGCTTCTATGATAGTAATGCAAATAAGACTTATCATTCATTTCTTACTTATATATGGATATTTGGCCAATAAGGACAATAATTAGTATAAAGATAATGACTCCGTGGCCCAATGGATAAGGCGCTGGTCTACGAAACCAGAGACTCTGGGTTCGATCCCCAGCGGAGTCGTTAAGTGAAATATTTATTAATTTTTTAATTCAGACCCTACATTTTTTGTACTGACTAACCATTAGTTAATGGTGAAACAAAACCTTCTCACCTCCATCTATTTCTAAGCATCACCACATATAGCCCGTTAAACACAGTACAACAAACAAAAGGAAAACAAAATCCAAAACACAAACAATCTTCAAAAGCAGTTTTTCATCTAAATATTTTCTTAAAACTAAAATGTATATGTCGAGAAAGAATAAACAAATTTTAAAATCACAAAGCTAATTAATTTCATTGGTTTTTTTTTGATAGAAAAATATAGATATTGTTAATAATAATTAATACAAATGTAAATCAAATGTTGAAATTTTGCATTCTTTAAAAAAATAAAATTTTAAAAATTCTTAATAGAACAACCAAGAAAATGCAATTTCTTATTGACAAAACAAGCACTAGAGTAAGTTAACTTAAAAATTTCCTACAAACCATGTTGAAATGAGAAGGACGAATCCAACCAAAATCCTACGTGGAGACTTTGGTAAGTCTTTAGTAAGCTATACCAAACAGGATCAAGACTTTTTCGATCAGCTTGACATCATCTTCAAGTTGGGAAAAAATTATAAATTTTTAACCAAAATTTATTAATGAGTCCCGGTCTAACTCAACCCAATCTATTATATTTTTAATTCCATTAAGCTGGAATGCAAAGACTTATATGTACTAAGTATAGGTACTTAAACGATTTTGAAATGAATATATGTAATTAAGCTCTAAACAGGTTCGAGTATATATAGCTGAAATCAAGGATACCCACTATGTTCCTTTCTTTATATATAAGCGAGCATTCAACAATCATGAGCAAGAAAAACTTATAATTTTTTTAAAAATTGTGCAGTGTTAAAGACATTGTTTATGTAATAGTAAGTGAGAGAATCATAAAGTTACAATAATAGAAAGAAAAATTATAATTTCATGTTTGTTTTTTCAAAAGTACACTAGTGTGTCCCCACATGTTAATTTCATCCTTCTGTCAAATGTATTCACTTTTTACCGTTAAATTTAAAGTAAAAGACTAAAATGTCATTTTATTAACCGTCTCTTTCTCTTCGTTTGTTCATTCTCTCTCTTTTTACTTTTTTATTCCCAAAAACCAATGATATCTATGGTTAGTTCTTCGTATTTGACTTAATTTGCAAATACCATCTTATTTTCAAAGTCACAATGTTCGGTCTATTGTTTAATCATTTAAATTGATGATTAACCTAATAAGAAAAATTGAATAATTAACAAAAATGAAGGTTATATTTCTCCAATAACACTGTAAATATGTAATTCTTTTTTCAATGTATAACAATATTAGTTTATAATCAAAGCAATAGATGACTTGGTGGCCAAATAGATAAAGGGTTGGTCTACCGAACCAAAGATTCTTGGTTTGATTCCGGCGGAGTCGCAAATATACATAGAATATAGCTTATGTTAATGTGCTAGCGTTGCAAATAAGAGCTATAATTCATTTCTTAGTAAATATGCACATTTGGTTATAAAAAAGATTTTTAATTCAAAGACAGTGAGTGACTTCGTGGCCCAATGGATAAGGAGCTGGTCTGCCAAACCCGAGATTTTGGGTTTAATCCCGAGCCGAGTCATTAGGTTAAATATTTTTTCTAATTTTTTATCCCGTTGTACACAGTACAAAAAATAAAAGGAAAATAAAATCTAAAACACAAACAATCTCCAAAGAATAAGCAAATTTTAAAATCACAATCCTAATCAATTTCACTGGGTTTTTTTTTTTGATAGAAAAATATGGATATTGTTAACAATGATTAATACAAATGTTGAAATTTTGCATTATTTGAAAAAAAATAGAAAATTTTAAAAATTCTCAATAAAACGACCAAGAGAATGTGATTTCTTGTTGATAAAACAAGCAATACAATAAGTTAATTTAAAAATTTCCTAGAAATCATGTTGAAACGAGAATGACAAATCCAGCCAAAATTCTAGAAATTACGGAATATAAAAATAAAACGATAGAATTTCACATTTAACTCGCTCACAATTTCGATATAAAAAGTTAGTTTGAAAAATTACTATCATAGAAGGTAAATCCAAAAATCTCCATGGGAAGAAAAATCCCATAGAAATAAAAGGACTCCACCTCATTGCTAGAAACAAAAAGGGCAGATCTAAATGTAGAAGATGAAGTCAAGATGTGTGAAGGAATCAAGAGTAACAGAACAAGCATTTAATGGAGAAGAGACTAAAGAGATTGAGACAACACGTAAATAATATATATTATATAGTCAGTGATAAGTTTAAGTTCTCCCGCGTGAAAATAATATAGGGAAGTTGAAGAGTTTAAGTTCTACCGAACTGATTGAATTACATTAGTTTACTTTGACATGGTTTAATTTTTATGGATAAAAATTAAAAATTTTTTAATTCAGTTTGATTCAATTTAAGTTTTATGAAGATAAAAAAATAAATAAAAATTGACCAAACTGGACCAAACCAGTTTAATTCAAAACTTCAATTTATTCCGATTCCATTCAATTTTATACGGAGTACTATTTTGGACACCACTGCTATTGATAAAGGTTTTTTCAAAGGATGCTCAAAATCCCCCTAAATCTAAGGTCATTTTGGAGCCCGCACATGGTTACACTTGTTACCGTTTATGCCGGTAACTACAGCCGCCGTAGCAAGTTACTCTTTTTTTAAGGTACTATACAGGTTACTTGATTGATCATTTTTTTCCTTCTAAATATACTTAATTTTTCTCATAATTGCTTTTTCTTTTTTTAAATTCATAGCATCTCAAAACAGGATTCAATAAATTTTGCTAAAAATACAGATTTTAGACAAATTGTAATATTGGAAAATTCTACAATTTAAAAATATAAACATAACAAATAATTATATTGATTGAAACTAAAAAAAATCATATTTTAATATTTTTTTAATTGATAATGATAAAGAATCTTGAAATAATTTTAAAGAGCATAGTTATATGTTACTTATATCTTTGTTAATTAGAAATATTCAATTAATTACAAATCTAACAGTAAAATGTATTTTTTTTAAAAAATCTGATTATGAAATGCATATGCAAATAATTAACAAAAATTATTTATTTAAATAATTTAAACCATATTCTATAGTTCTTAAAATTTATTATTTTTGTTAAATCAAGCAAAAGATAATTCTAAAAGAGTAGATAATTGTTTTTAGGAGAAAAAGTAACCAACAATGTGAAGGATATATAAATTGAATTGCTAATATGTATGATAATATAATTTCAGTTATAATAGTTATTTGTAATATTGAAAAAAAATAATCTTTGTGTCCCATTTTGTTTGCATGGTTTGACAAAATACGCATATTAAAAATTTAGTCAATAAAAATTATTTTACTTTTTTTATCCTTGACTTATTAAAATATTAATAAAAGTCTTTCATTTAAAGAATTATCAAAAAATATTATTATGAAAAAAATAATTATTTATATATCTAAATTTAGAAATCTTGCAAATATTTTAGGACATTCAAAAAAGAAATAATAAGCAAATAAAATGGGTCACACAGAATAATTAAACATTTTTTTAGATATGAGAACCATTTGAATTTAATCCCTTCAAAGTTGAAAATTCTTTTTTAACTTCTAAAATTATTTCTATATATGATAATAAGATTATAAAAAAAAAGTAATAATATTACTAATTTATTGTTAACCTAATCTATAAGTTATGAGTATCCTTATCTTAATTAAATCCAATGGTTCATAAAATGTTATATTTGAATCTAATGGTAAAAGAAGGTTTCTTTATAGGTACAAAAATGTCCTGTTCTCTACTATAATCTTACTCTTAATTAGTGGCTCGAAAAATTATAGGAATTCCTTCTCCTCAATCAGAGATTTGAAGTTTGAGTATTGGGTATAAAACAGTGGCGGATCTATTGTATAGAAAGGGGTTAATTGGACCATTTTTTTTTATTTCCTTTTTGATAAACTTATATTTTTAAACTGATACTAAAATTTTTTTTCCAGGATCTGCCACTATTTGAAAAAGTGAAAAGTAATACGTTATCGTGATCATTAATCTCCTTGGCTTTTTTGCTCATTCATTCTAATTTGAATCAAACTCAGAAATATGAGCATGAGTAAGTACTGCCAAGGAACCCAAAATAATAAACAGAAAGAAACTCAAATTGCAAGTTCCCATTGTGGTTTTTGGATTTTCTCTTTTTTTCGGTTAATTTATTTTCTTGGTTTCAAGATAACTTGAAGCAAAGGTAAAAAAAATGTTAGCGATAGATTACTAGTTAAAGACAATTACATAAGGATTCAAAAGATAATTTCTAATTATATTGATATATCAATAGAACTGTAAAATAAAAAATTATACATAGCAAAAAAAACATTATATTTTAAATTTATATAAAAATCAGATATTTAGTCTTCTAAAAAAAATTTTTTACTCTCCCTAATAAGTGCGTTTTTTAAAAATTAAACTTGTGTTCTCATCCAATTTGTATTCTTAACTTTATAACAATTAAAGTTGCTAATTAACTCAACCAACATCTTATTAATTACCTTAAAGGATGTTTGTTATAAATATATTCTAAATTTAAAAATTAGTGTGATTGTCCTTTAACTGATTTAGGATTAAGGTTTTAAATAAAATAACTAATGGTTGGAAATAAGATGAAGTATGGTACTTGGTTTCAAACTAACTTTTCCTTAAAAAAATATATTTTCTGAGTATGCACTAGAAAATTTTTTTTAGAAAGTATACATTACATATATTTGGCATATAAAAACTTTTTGTGAAGTACATTGTTCTTGTTCTTATTAACATATAATAATAAAATATATTAAAATAATAATATTAGATTTCTAAATAAATTCTAACTAATAGATAATACATGATTCGTATAATCTTTATCTTAGTATAATTTATCTTAACTTCAATATATATTACCCCAAATTTACTCTAAGAGGGGACGAATTCTCAAATACTCTCAAAATTCAATTTTGATAGTTAACAAATGGTGCAGTGAGCATAAAACACACCTCCTATAATAATAATAATAATAATAATAATAAATAAGTTTATTGATCTTATTCTACTTTTTGAATCACATATTGAATTTGCATTAGCATATATTTTAATTTATTATAAGATTAGTAAACAAGAAATATGGTTAACAACTATATTCCTCTACGTGCAAAAAGAAAATCATAATATGTTATGGATCTAAGATTCATGCGCAGTGAGAGAATGGAATATTAAAACCTCAATTGCTCTATTCCGCTTTAAAAGCTCACGGATTCCATCTTCAATTGCTCTTTATACAAAAATAGTCATGTTTCCGATAAAAATTAAGTAGATTGTTTGTATTTTTGGTTTGTGCATATGGTATATTGGGCGTAATTTGATGAAAGAGATCGTAAGTTTATCACCTACCCAATGAGTTTCCTTTTATGTGTTATTTTCTCCCATACGAACTTCTTTTATTATTTATCATTGTTGTTCTCCTTATTCATGGGGTCTTTTTATGGAAATCTAGAATTTAATTAGGTGGCTTAAATTGAAACTTGTATTGTTTTTTGGATGTTAAATACTTGGAATGAACTAGGCAGCATATAGCTTGATAAGTGTTAAACTTTCAGAATTTTAAGAGAGGATTATTGTAATTAGCCCCACCTTGGAGTAAAATTAGGATATATATAGTGGTGTTTAAACAGTTTGTAGCAGAACAAGATTCAGGGTCTTGATTTATTTCCTATTTAGAGTTATTTTAGGAATCTATTTATTTAGTTAAAATATTTTATTATTATATGTTAACAGTAGTTCCCACCACTTATTTGATCATTTATGTTCAAATATTATATTTGTAAGATTTTTTAGTTGCATTTAATTTTCATTTTATTGTATTATTATTTATTTATTTTAGGTTTCCGATGATAACCTGAAGTGTTATTAATGCTCTTTGTGGAGCTCGATGCGTCAAGGTGTTTGAGGAGTCACCTTATTAAATGAGGCGACTCTTCACATGCCTCGCCTGGCCTATATAAGGGCCACTTTCATTTCATTTAATACTCTTATCATTTCTTAACTTCCAGAGCTTCTCTCTCTAGGATACATTTCTCTCTCTAGAATACACTAATCTAGTAAGTTTTCTTCTTCCTTTCTTGTTTATTTTTTGTTTGGTTGAGATTATGTGTTCCTCTAGTAACAAGGATGTTCAAATATTATCCGAGCATCCTAGTGGCGAACCTCATGAGGAGGTCGATTTAGGAGTGGGTGAGGCAAAGGGGAGGAAGGAGAACGTTCGAATAGTCGATATCCCTTCTGATATAGATGAGGGTGAACTACTAGATATATACTATACTTACAATATTCTGTTTGAATATAAATTAATTCGTCCTTCTGACGTATGAGGGTCAACTTTTCTTTGGATGAAGATTCTATCATGCTTTATGAGGAAATTTTCCGATCAGGGGTTCGGCTTCCTCTTTTCGAGACATTAAAATCATTTTTTAATGTTTATCAAATATCCATAAGTAAGCTTCATCCGAATCGTCTGAGATTCCTTTGTGGGGTGATTGCGCTAGCTAAGAAGGATAAAAATACCCTAAACGCCAGTGTGGTTCGGGATTTATATCATTTCTCTAGTCATCCAAGCGAAAACCATTGTTTTCTCAAGGCGAAAGCAAACTACAAAATTTTTTTCGGAGAAGTCAAACATTTCTTCTTTGAAGAATCGAAAGTCAAAGTATTTCATAGTGAAATTCCTTAGGGGGTTCGGAATTCCGAATAGATGGTCCATAGATCCACAATATTTTCTTCCTCTGCCACTCTCTTCTTATGACCTAGGGGTGGCTGACTTCATAAGAGCTAAGGGGCTTGGAAATGTGGACCTAAGGAAAGTGATAGCCGAGGCGTACCCTATCCGATCGCCTAGTGGACCCATTAGGCTGAACCCTTCTGATCATGTTACTTTCTGTTCCTTAGGTGTTTTTATTTAGAATTGTTAAAACTAACATTTTTCTTTAATTTTTTCCTTTGTTTTATGTAGATATGGCTCCTAAGAAGGGAAGAGGTTCTAAAATGTCGAAGATTGCTGACGCCATGAAACGGCAAGCGTCCACTGATGCCCCTAGGGAGGTGCCTCCCTCAAAACCTATCACCGAGCCAGCGCCTATTGCACCGTCTTTCGAGCCGATCGCTGACATTACTGCTCCCACTCCTCCTCCCGAGCCATCCAGGAAAAGGGTGAGGGAGGAGCCTGCTTCAGTTTCGACTCCTAATCCTACTTCAGCTTCTGCTCCCCCTCCTCCTCCTCGAACCAAAGCTGCAGATCTTCGTTCTTACTTTATCAATATATATGGGTCTAATTGCAATGTTTAGGATGATGTCCCTAGCCGAGATTTGGCTCATGCTTGTTTGTTTCCTACTGACTCTCGATATTTTGAGTACATGGATGACCGAGGGACAACTGACTTCTTAAATCAGTGTCTGTCTCGACCTTTAATGCAAACTCTCTTCAATATGTCTGGCTACAAAGATTGGAGCCTTGTGTGACTAAGCTGGAGGTCTAGAAAAATGAGATGGAGATTGCATTAAAGGATGTTGCAAAATCCATGTAAGATTAGGAGGATCATCATAATGCCGAGCTTACTTTTCAGGATACTAATATAGATAATTTGAAAGAAGAAAACTGGGGCCTTCTAAACAAAAATAAAGAACTAGAGATCAAGGTAGGGGAGTTGGATAGTAAGGTGAGAGTTGGAGGCCGAGGTGTAGGAGTTGAGGGGGCTAGAGGAGTCCCAGGATGATGATTTGATAAGAGCTTACTCAAGCCTTAGATCGAATATACTGGCTGGACATAAGGAGAGGCAACTAGATGTGGACTGGGATTGGATAAATGACATCTATCCAGAGGAAGCTAATGGTGATGGTGATGGGGATTAGCCTGGTTTTTCTGGGGCTAATTCACCTACTCCACCTGAGCAGGGTGACTAGAATTTATGTATTTGTTTTTGCTTTTTAGTTTTATATAGAGATTTGTACTTATTAATGTAAAGGAGTTTTAAGTTAATGAAAAGAAAGTTTCTAATTTGCAGTCTTCTTTGTTTACTTAGCTTTTACTTGTTGCTTTATTGTCCGAACATGTCATTATTTAAAATGTTGGGCGATCTAAGTATGTTTATCAAGTACTGACTTAACAAATTAATGGCTTATTCATATTGGGAAATCTAAGTAAGTTTAGCAAATAATGACTCAACAACTAATGATTCATTCAAGTTGGCGATTTATAATACATGCATAAGGGGTTTTCGCCTTAATAGAAAATAACTTGACAAATAATAACTTATCATCAACTGTGCTAGTTAAGTTTGAATAGCTAAGGTTGTGTACCTCAACATATTAATTTAGTAGATTGGACTGGTTTGTTCAGTTTGCCATTGAGCTGCTTCCATAGTGAGTGAGATGTATTGGTGAACTGTTCCACTAGATGGAGAAAACTGGGCCGCTTAGGCCTCTGGCAAACTGCCCCATTAGACAGAGGAAAATGGGCCGCTTAAGCCTTCTGGCGAACTGTCTCATTGGATGGAGAAAATCAGGCTGCTTAGGCCTCTGGAGAACTTGCAATTTTTAAGTTATCAGCATTCCAAGTTCTAGTCAGTTCGGCTCCTATCTTTCTTAACTTATAGGTGCTTGAACCTATCTGCTTTGACACTTTATAAAGACCTTCCTAGTTTTGTCCTAGCTTTCCAACTCCTGCTGAGCCCTTAGTAATTTCTGCCTTCCACCAAATCATGTCACCTTCTTTGAACTGCTTCCTCTTGACTTTTCTGTTGAAGTACCTTCTTACCCTTTATTTGTATGCTTTGGCTCCGGTTGCGTCATCTTCTCTAAGCTCCTTTGCTAAGTCTAAGTTAACCTTTAAACTTTGTTGCTCCCTTGCTCCTCATATTCTTTCATCATTTTATTAGGTAGGCCTATTTCCAATGGTATCACAGCTTCCATTCCATATACTAAAGAGAATGGTGTTTGCCATGTTGCTTATTTAGGTTTTATTTTATAGGCCCACAGTACACTATTCAATTCGTTTGCCCAGCTGGCTTTTTCTCCGTCCATTCTTTTCTTCAGTCCCTATAAGATGGTTTTGTTGGTAACTTCAGAAAGGCCATTGATCTGTGGATGAGCTACTGATGTGAAGTGCAAGCTGATGTGCCACTCTTCACAAAAGGATTTAAAGGCTTCTAAGTCAAACTGCTTCCCATTATTAGTGACTATTCTATGAGGCACGCCATACATGAATATTACATTATTTCTAAAGAAGCTGATGATCCGAGCTGGCGTAATGGTTCTAAGAGCTTCTGCTTCTACCCATTTAGAGAAGTGATCAATCGTGACCACTACAAACTTCCTTTGAGCTGTTGTCATGGGGAAAGGTCCTAAGATGTCTATCCCCCATTGAGCGAGAGGCCAAGATGAAGTTAACGGTTGTAACTCTACTAAGGGTTGTCTATGTACCTTATCATACTTCTGACATGTCTTGCAGTGGAGAACATAATGGCAGACATCCCTTTTCATGGTGGGCCAATACTATCCCGACAGTAGGATCTTCCTAAGCATTACATCTGAGCCTTCATGTGCTCCACCAACTCCTTCGTGTATTTCCCTTATAATATAGTTGTCATCTTCTTCGATTACACATCTTGCCCAAGGGTGTGATTTCGACCTTCTATATAATTGCCCATTGTCCAGTGTATAGTTCGCCACTTTTCTATGAAGTTTAATTCCTTCGTGCTTGTCTACTGGCCTAGCATCATTTTGCAAAAAGTCTATGATTGGGCTTATCCAGTTACCCTCATTTTGGGTGACTCAGATTTCCTGTTTCTCAAAGCTCGGACAATCCTGTTGTTCGACTATAACTCCTTCAGACAATGCTTCTCCCCATGAGGCAACTTTGGTTACAGCGTTCGCCTCTTTGTTGTTTGCCCTTTCTATCTGGATCAGCTTCCAAGTACACCCTCCTTCCTCCAACTTGTTTAGGAGAGATGTGGCTAAGGAATGGTATTTGGCTAGGTTTAGTTCCTTGATTGTAAATATTTCTGTGATTTGACTTACAACAAGCTGTGAGTCTAAGAAGATATACAGGATGGGGGGTTGCACTTCAAGTGCTAACATAAGCCCTGTTATCAAACCTTCATACTCTGCCCCATTATTCATTTGTAGGGAAGCCTAAACGGATGACATACTACACCTTTATCTTCCCTGGTCCCTGTAGGATGACCCCTATTGCTGCTTTCAAATTTCCTAGAGCCCCATCTGTATGAAGTTTCCATATGTTAGAGTCCGAGGTTACAGCTATGGCTTGTGGATCGCCTATTTCTTCATCTCTAGAAAATTCAGCTACAAAGTCAGCCAAAATTTGTGCCTTCAATGTAGTACACGGTTCATATTTGATATCAAATTTGCTCAATCTGATTGACCATTCTATTAATCTTCCGAAAGTTTTAGCTCGGTGTAATACTTTCTTTAATGGATGATTTATGTGGACAACTATGGCGTGAGATTGGAAGTAATGATACAAACAGTTTGCCGATGTAAGGACGGCGAATGCCAGCTTCTCAACATATGGATATTGCAGCTTGGCTCCTCTAAGGACCTTATTCACATAATAGATAGGATATTGCTCACCACCTTCTTCCCATAGTAAAACAAAAGTGACTGAGTTTTCAGTAGCCATAAGATATAGGTATAGAGGTTCATCCTTCTTAGGTCTGCTCAAGAGGGGGGATAAAGGACATGAACTATTTAATTTGTTCGAAGGCGAGTAGGCACTAATCATCCCATTTAAAACCTTTCAACTATTTCAACATCTGGTAAAAGGGCATGTATCTTTTGGCTGAACAGTAGATGAACCTGCCTAAAGCTGTTATTCGACCATTCAACTTTTGCACTTCATGGATGCTGGTGGGTGGCCACATCTCCAAGGTTGCCTTAATTTTCTCGGGTTTTGATAGTTTATATTTTTATAGTATTTTTAGCTTAGTTTTGTTAGGAATTTTAATATTTTTAATTACTTTAATTAGTTTCTCACTTAGATTTATTTATATTTTTAGTAAGTTTCTATGATTCTTGATATGCTTGATTTGAAGGGTTTTTAACAGGAAAATAGCCAAAAATCACATCAAAGAAGGTTAAGACTGAAATTGGAAGTCTAAAAGCTCAACATGGCTAAGTCAGGGGAGTACACGGGCATGTCATGCAGTGCCACGGTCGTGGCACCTACTG
>CANUEX010164378.1:0-17870 GCA_948099535.1 Jatropha multifida | reverse complement strand
CTTTGCAAATTCAATGTGACTTTGATCAAGTACTTTCGAGAGGTGACTTGTTGCAAAATACAAACAAAATCAGTTGGAATTTTTTGAGATTTTTGCAACAAAAGCATTTGTTTTTCATCAATATTTTCTTCAGAGTCTTTAGAGATCAAGGAGTCAAGAACTTGAACATCATTTTTCAATTTTTGCTTTAGTTGTTGAAGTTCAACAGTCTTTAGAGATCAAAGTCAATACAATGACTTTGCTTTAGTCTTTAGAATCAAAACATTTATTTGTGTTAAGTGATTCATTGGACAGGGAAGTTGTACTAAAGGACTGTTGAAGTTTTTTTATGCATTCCTTCTAGATTTCTGAGTCTAAAACATCACGAATAATATCAAGGAAAAGCTTTTGTTCTTTTGAGAGAAAATTTATCTCCTTAATATTTGAAAATGGTAAAGCAACAATTTTTCTGGGATTTTGAGAAGGAGAAGAGAAATCTGAGAAGTTAATATAACTTTGAGCTATCCAAGAAACTTCTTTAGGAAAACCAAGTTTTGAGGTTTGGACTAAAAAATTATGCAAAAAAGAAATCTTTAAAGGGGGGAAAAAGGTAAGAAAAGTTTTTTTATTCAAATTATTTTCCCAAAGTATTTGACTAAAATATTTTTTGGGGAAAATATCTTTGTGCCAAACGAGATTACAAAATCTTTTGTTAGCAAAAAGAGAATTATTTTTTATATGCAAAGAGATGGCTAGAAAGAGAGGGATCTCAAAATTTTGGAATGAATGACTCTCTTTAAAACAAAAGTTTTGAGGATTTGAATGTTCTTCTCACAAATCTTTTTCTTCATGACTGTCATTTGTTTGAAAACCATGATGATATTTTTCCTCTTTGTTAATTTTATTAATGAGTGAAGGAACAATCGTTGTTTCATCTGTATTTGAAGACTCTTCACTACTTTGGGAAGATTGTTCTTCTTCTGAGGTTTTTTCAAAAACACTTCCCTTGGTTTTGAAAGGATATTCAATATTACTTTTGAAAGCAAATTCTTCAAACCATTTGAAAAATAGAATGTTCATGCGCTTTTAACGCATGTATTCATAATATTTTTCTTAGATTTGATGTCTTTGTTCAAGAAAATTTTTGAAAAACCATAATCTTTTTTTATGAGAGTCATAAAATTCATTGTGCAAAGATGTTTTATCAATTTCAAAATCTTTAATAATAATTTCCTCACTATTCATTATTTTCTTTCCGCTCCTACTAGAGGTAGAGGAGTCAGAAGAGAGAATGAGAGATTTCTATTGAGGATACTCATGATTTTTTAGCAATACTTAGCTCGAGTGCTACTCCTGTAATGGTAAGCTGACCAACGGTTTTATTGCCTCTCTGGGTCTTACTACCGAAACCACTCAGCCCCATTGAAACCCTCACACTAGAGCTAGATAGAACTAAAAAGGACAAAAGCAAATCTAATAAGCAATCACTCTATCCCCACCGGGCTCTGATACCACTATATATATAGGACTTTTCATCAATAAGAAATACACTCACGTATACTTCCATATTAATTGAATAAATAACTATAATCTTTTGGAGGCAATATAAAAGTCACATGTACAATAATAATACCTTCAAAGCTTTCTTAGTATCCCTCTTCTCTTTCTTTTCTCTCTAGTCTTTTGATCTTAAACAACGGCGGCCCCTACCTCCTACTTTCTATTTTCCTTTTTGCTTCGCTTCTTTTCGCTTTTATTCTTTTATTTACTCTAATAAATTCAGATTTATTTTTTCCACAACAGATTTATCCTTTTTTTTGGTTTTTTCATTGTTATTTTGTCTCTATATTTAGAGATTTTTGTCATTTCTTTGTGAGGGTGGTCCCTTCATTGTGAGGGTTTATTTCTAATTAAAACAATATGATATTTGATTTTATTTGATTGGAAATTTCATATCTTAATTTACAGGTATGAATCTTTGATCAATGGAGCCTGGTAGTTCGACCTATTCTTCTATTGATATTATTGAGACATAGTGGCGTAAATTCTTAAAAAAACAATTAAGTATAGAATATCTAGAAGAGTTATTATATTATTCTCCAAATCAATTAACGGACTAGGTGCTGCTATGAAGATTTATATCTTTTGTCGAAAAAAATCTAAAATCTAAGTGGAAAATTCGAATATTATATTTTTTTTAATTTTAGTTTTATTATTCAAAAAAATATGAATTCTTTTAGTATATTTAAAGATCAGCGAACTCTGTTAACTACTAATTGTAGAATTTTGCTTATGATCAGTATGAGTATTTATAATTCTTAATAATAATATTAAGAATTATATTTTAAAAAAAATCATGTGTACAATGTTCATGAAAATACATATGATAAAATCAGTTTATCTATTTGAAGGGTACAACTTGTATGTGGGAGCGAGCGATCCAAGATCTCCAAACAGTACCTGCTAATGCTAATTCAGAGACAGTAGGCAAGGCAAGGCAACCCAACCCAACAAAAAAAAGTTAAAACCTTCGAACTTTTTAGGGAAATAGAATCATAAAAAAAATATAAGAATAAGAACTACCTTATTTTCTTCATTCTTTTAATAGGAACCTGTTGAGAAAGAAAGCATTTGATTATAAATAGTAAAAACCTTAAGAAAAAAAAAATAACATCACTTTTCAATTGTATCACAGCCTCTAGCACTTTCGTTTCGTTGTAAAACATATCGCTCACACCATTATGATTGGCCACAATTATTTAATGATAATATTATCTATATAATAATTAAAAATTTTAAAATTTAAATATATTTATTATCTATCGAGTATTCTATTCTTAAAAAGAGATTTGATTTAAATAAATAACTGACATTACCCTTTCTCTCTCAAACACACTTTATCTTTTACTATTTTTAATCATCAATTCAATTAGCATCTGCAACGAATACAACATCTTGTCATCAATTCAATTGGTGTCTGCAATGTAAATGATGTCTTCCTATTGATACAAAATTATAAATTAAAATTTTTCAAAATAATTCAATAATAATAATTATCAAGTAATAATCACTCATTTTGGAGTATAATTTATACATATATATATATATTTGCCATATTGTGCTTCTTGAAAATTTAAATTCTTTTATCATATTGTGAAATTTCTATTAATTTGAATGTATGTGTTTTTTTTTTTTTGTTTAACGTCCAATTAGCTCTTTTGGATTTAATATGAGTACCGAGGACTTATTCGAAAGAGAGTGAGCAATGGAGTAATAAAACTGATTAACAGGACTTATTCGAAAAATTCAGCAGCCAATTAGTGAGACTGAGGCCTATGGCTTTGGCATTTCCTCGTCTATTAAAGAGCAATGTTGATGTTATTATGTTTCTCAAGATACTTATTTTCCAGATATAAATTTCAATTATTTTACTGTCATAAAAGATAAATATCATAGATTTGATTGTTCTAATCTTCTCTCTAGTGATATGTGATTATTGATTATTTAATTACAAAATATTTTATTAAAATTCATATTCAGATATCGTGAATTTGGATTTCAGTTTTATATAATTTATTCATAAATTATAATTTGAAAAAATTAATGAGGATAAGGTCCATTTTTTAAAAAAAAATACTAATAAGCACAAGAGATGGTCATCTAGAAATTCTTTATTATTTTAAGTTTTTTTTAAATTTATTTATATACATACACACACAGTTATGATTTTTAGATCTTTTTCAATTTTTTTTAAAATAAAAAAATATGTAGATATATAATTATGATTTTTTTCATAAAACTTTCCATTTTTTAATGTATTTAAGTTTTATATATTAAATTAAAATAAAACTTTTTTTTGGAATTAATATATAATAATATAGAAAATTTTTTAATTTTTTTCTTTATTTTCTATGTTTTGTAGAGTTAATATTTAATAAGTAATTAAATTATATTTTACTGTTAAATATTATTTATCTATATATTATTTATATTGAATTTTATAATTATTTAATATTAAATTAACGGCATTATGATTTTTATAACACGATAATTTAATAATATAACCTATAAAAAAATAAATTATAAATTGTACCCACGCAAAACGCGGGTCTTCACGCACTTTCTATTTATATAATCATGTAGAAAAAAAAAAATTAAAAAGCTAACTTGACAGTCTCCTCTTTAAGCATTCCTTTTTTCTTTTTTTTTTTTTTTTAACTTTCCTATATTTTTAATTTATTTCTTTTATTTTTTTAATTTTTATAGATTTTGAATTTTTGAATTTTTAACTTATATTTGTCTACTCGTAAAACACAACTGTATTTCTTTTTTTTTTTTTTTCCTTATCGCTTTGTCTCGAAACTCTTCTTATTCAAAAAACAATCTCTCTCAAGGTAAACTTTTAATCATCAAGATTAGGATTTTATTTAATTTTTTTTTTTTGAAGGCAAACAAATCAAGCTTGCATTACACATAAAAGTGAAATAAACATTATGGTATAATATCACACACTTTGAAACGAACATGAGAATAGGAGGCTCTGACTAAGGTGTGAGAGCTCCCACCTCCGCTTGTCTCCTAATCCGTCGATTAGCCACATTCAACCTATACGATGTAAAATCCTATAATCATTAATAACCAAACCAAATTCAAAAATATTTAAACTACAAGAGTTCAAAGTATAAGGTAATGTTTGACGATCGGTATAAATACACCCTGGAGAAAGAAAATGATCATGTAGGCGTGTAAGACACTTACGGAGAGCCAATGCTTTCACCATCAGTGGGTTCGTATAATGATTGAAGAAACCTGATATGGCTTGAGTGAAATTGCCCTCAACTAGCTCAAATATGCATCCAAAATCAGCCATATGTAAGTCGCCGAACACTGCACCATCAAGAAACCCTTGCCAACTTAACGGGTACACCTCATCCTAATCTGGAACAATGCATTGCCCATGCAAGAGAACTTAACGCTTACTGAGAAGGGCCATAGGACAATCGCACCACTCCGAAAGCTGCTGCATGGACCCATTCAGTGTGGACGTTGCATTATGGTACTTTTGGGACCAAACTGCATCGTTTCTACCTTGCCATTATTGCCAAGCTATGAAGATGACCACCTGTATTGTCTCAGTACTGTTATTTACCATAAGATGCTTTCAAAATTGGGAAAACGATACACCTATAGTAGAACATGTTACTCCTCTCCTTCCCCATACATCATAGCTTTAGCACACTTTAGCAATACATGATCCACAACCTCCTCCTCGCCACAGCAGTGACATCTTTTATTTATATTTCACCCCCTCTCGTGTAATCTTACTCTAGTAGGAAGAATACGCTTCAACACCCTCCATACTCATTTTAGATGGAACTTGTAAATGCCAAATTTTCCTCCAACACTCCCCTTCCAGCCTCTTTTCCTCTCTATTCAAAATTTGTAAAGGAAGGAAATGCCTCGATTTCACATTATACAAGATAAGGGAAAAGTTAAGGTATAAGCTTTACTAGAATTTGTTAAAACTTGAAATTGAGGTTTGTGTTCATAAAGACTCTTTCCTCTTTCAATTTTTGATTTTGAAAATTTACGTTTTTAAGTAAAAAGTTAGGGATTTTATGTGAATTACTTGAATTGATGAATTTTGATGTTAGATGTATTTTTAGGTGGGATTAGAAGTCATTTTTCAACCCCTTTATAATTTCCATCTATATCTGACCTCCTCATAAAAGTTGTAGCTCTATTTCTTTTATTTCCAAAACATCCTCTTATGTCTAATTTGGATACTTGTAGCTCAATTTATGATTTTAATACTAAATTAGTTTTGTCATGACATCCTTCCTGTATGTTTGAACTTATTGTCCATTTTGGCTATTAAGACAGTCAGATTATATCATATTCATTCATGAAAGTTGTAACTCTACTTCTTAGCTTTCTAAATCATCCTTTTATGCAAATTTGGACACTTGTAGCTCAACTTATAATTTTACTACCAAAACTGATTTTGTCATGCCAGTCCACTAGTATGTCCGAATTGATTGCTTATCTTTGGCCTCTAAGATGATAAGATTATATTTTGAGCCCATCATGAAATTTGTTTCTATATACCTTAGCAATTCACTGCATTTGGATTTGTCTCATTTTTGAGCGCTTGGATAAGTAGATAAATAAACATTGAATTTGGATGTACTAAATCAAGTTTGGGTTGTTGGTCTATGTTCTTAGCTTATTTTCACTATCCTAAAGATTGATCTGGACTGTGATCTCTTCATGACTTTGTAGAATTTTGTCTTAACTTTTTAAGGAATTAAATTTTGCTCAATTTGGAGACTTATAGCTCTAGTTATTTCCTAAAAATCCAGCAAAGGTCAAGGTTATTAAAATGCTAGAAATTCTTGATTTAGTACATTTATTCACAAAACTCTCAAAATTTAACTAATTTATAAATACACCTTAATAAAAATAACTATAGAAAATAATTAATGCAGATTAAGGATTCTGAATATGTGTTTTATAAATAGGAAATTTATTTTGCATAAGTATGAGAAAATGAGAAAATTGTTTCTAAATATATATTGCTTGATACCAATATGATTTTGAGAAGTCTAAAAGGAAATGAACTTTATAAGAAATGTTATGAATTAAGGAAAAAAAGATGAATTTTTGGACTCTATTATACTTAGTGTGAATCTGTTGTATGATTTGATTTATTTTGTAAGATAAGCATGCTCAGCTTCGATGTTATTCTGATATGGTATAAGCTATGATCATATATTAGGCTCTAGATGTCTTCTGTTTGAGCAGACGCGCTCTATCTATTTCTGTTTGTGCTCTGAATGCCCTTCTGATTTTGTTGACATATAAGACCTCTCTGATTCTGTTTCTGAAATCTTATCTGCTTCATTTTTCTTAAATGTATGTGAGCCCTTATGAAAAATATTATTAAGAAGAATAAAATGATAAAATCTCATTATTTTGATCTTAATAAAGGAATAAATGATTATGTTATTAAATAAATTCTCAAAGCATGTTAAAGTGGAAACTAGTTTTAAAATGTCTATATAATATGATGTAATATTAATTAAGATTGTTATTATTTTATATGTTAAATATGATTATATTTGTTAATAGAATTTTATATGTTTTACTTTTCAAATATTTTTATGATTACCAAATTCTTTTAGAAATTTATATTTTAAATATCTTGTTATCGCAACATTAGAATGCATGTAATTTATGAGCATCACTGAGTTTTATATTCAACACATTGATTTTCATCATGCATAGGTTGAAGATCGTGGTTGCTATTCAAAGACCAGAAGAATAGCATCAGAGCTGAAGGGGTTATCTTTGGTAGTATTAAATTGGTATTGTGTATTTAAAAAGAATGTCATGTATAATGGTTATTATTAGAGAATGTAATATTTGGGATATATAAAGTAAGTGTGTTGTTATAATTCTATTTAGATATGTGTATGAGAAGCTAAGTCTGAGTAATATTTAATGTTGGATTGGATGTAGAATTATTTTCAAAGTTAGTTACGTACGGTTAGAATCTTAAGATTTATTTTATATATATATATATATATATATATATATATATATATATATTGATGCTTAAAGTTTGATGATTAGTGTAATAGATTTATTTTAATTGAGTAGTTATGAAGTTATAAAAGTGATCATTATGTTGTGTTGATATTATGAGATTTAAATGTTAGTTAGAATGGTGCCTCTGGCACCGAATGTGGCGTCCGTCGTTTGATCCTTCGAGATATGGGCAACGATACATTTTAACAATACCACCTTACCACCACAACCAACATCACTGTTCCACCGCTACCACCACCTCAACTACTTTATCAACACCACAGCGCCACCACAACCACTAATGCTTAACCACTGCTCCACCACCCTTACCACCATCACCACGACCACCATTGTGCTACAACTACCACCAATGCTCCACCACCCTCAGCACCACTACTGTTGTTCCACCAACACCACCACTACCACCACCACCACGCTACAACTACCACAACTGTTCCACCATCTCAACTACCATCACTGACGCCGCTTCACAACCACCACCATTTCATCACCTCAACAGTCACTCCTCCACTTCAACCACTACCACTACTGTTTCACCACCACTATCATCATTGTTATACCACCTCAACCACCATCATCACCACCAGTGCTCTATTGTCATCATCACTACAATTATCACTTTCGTTGCTGCCACCACCACCACAATCACTATTCTACCATCACCACCGCTATCACCACATAATAAAAATTATATTTTAGTGTTTACATGAAATAAAAATTATATTTTATATTTTTATTTTATTATAGGAATGAGAAGAATATAATGAAAAATCACTAAAAAGATCAAAATATTCATAATCTTATATTGCAATTTAATTTATTTAACAAAAATATATGAAAAAAATTAATGTCTAATGACATTACTTTTACTTTGTTATATTATACTTTTTTCAGCTTACTTTCTTTTAATTTTTCAATTCAAATAAATTTATAAATCTAAATAGCCTTTAAAGTTCAATATCATGAATAGCTTTTTATCATATATTTCTTTTGATATAATAATGATGTGATGGCGATGGAGTGGTGTTTGAGGTTGTGGTGGTGATGATGGTAGAGTGGTAGTTATAACGGTAGTGATGGTAGTGGCGATAGTGGTGGTGATGTCATTGGTGGTGTTATGGTTGTGATGAAGGTGTTTTAATTACATTATATATTTATAAACAAACAAAAAAATGAAATAGTGATTACATTCCATAAATTTTTACAATTACATTATCGAACATAGTAATGAAATCTTAGTTACATACCAATCAATTATATTTTTCATCGCATTACATCTTTGATTAGATTATATTGCATTATATCCAATCAAACATAGTCTAAAAGTGTGTTTACAGAAAAACAGTTTTTCAGTATTTTGAGAATTGGACAGATTAGTGAACCGGTGAACGTAAGAATTCACTGACTCTGAGGGTTCAACTGAATTCAATATGGATCAACCAGAGTTTTATATATGATATTTTTAAATATATTTATTAAAAAATTAAAAATATATATTTAGAAAATTTTTTATATCAAATAAAAAATAGTCTCAAATTTGGATTTTATAAAAAGAATAAAAAAATTAGTAAATAATTTTTCAAAAGGAACAAAACATGATTAAATTTAATACTAAAAAAATTATTAATTATTATATAATATTATTTTTTACATTGGGCTTTAAAATTGAGCAATTTAATTGTTTTGATTAATATATTAGGACTTTGTGCTTAGAAATAAAGAGGCCTAAAAACTAAAAAATCAGTGGCCTAATTTTAAAGAGGCCTAGATTTTAAAAGGTCCACATTTTGAGAAAAACTCAGAATTTGAATTTAACCGTACTAGTTACTAGTCCAGTTCATCGGTTATCCCATTTTTACCGTTTATGCAGATTTTTGAAGCTTTCAATTTTATTATTAAAAAAAAAGGTCACAGTTCGATTTTCGGTTGAACCAGTTGAACTGACTGGTCCGGTCTTATTTTCAGAACAATGTAATTTTTATTTTTTAAAAAAATAATTTTCTTAAAAAATGAAAATTAGAAAACAAAAATGGAAAATGGAAAATAACTTCACTTAGTAACAATAAAAAATCATATTTCACAATATCATATCCCATGAGCAGACAAATTTGCTTGGGCTTGAAAATAAAAAAATTAACCCTAACAAGCCATCTCGCTCTTTCTTCCAAAACCTAAAAGCTCTATATTCTTCTTCTACAGTGACCGCCACTTTCCTTATTTTGCTTTTCTTTTCAAATAATCTTTAGATTTGTATCTTTTAATATAGATATGAGTTATTGTTACTCAAATATTATAATCTATTGTTGCTCATATATTGAGATTTTTTTTCCAAATTTAGTTTCGAGTATTATTGTCACTATTATAGTAATTTTATTTACGATATTTTTTATTTGGATAATTATACAGAAAGAAGTACAAATTTTCTCTCTAATAGAAGGAAGAAATTCGAATATGATCATATCAGACTTATAAATAGACCATGAAATCGAACAGTAACCACAAATAATTACCAAGTGGAATAATCGATCGCCTATGATATAAATATTATATTTCATCAACTTGGTCAGATACTTCAAATTAAAATTACATTTTCTTATTCTTTATATAAGTGGTTTAGTATTAAACTTCTTATATAGAAATATAGAAACATATTATGTATACAACTTTTTTTAATGAAATTTCTAGTTCGATTTCTTTCAAAGAAAACTACTTGGGCTTTATATAGTTATATAAACTAGTCTTTTTTATGACTTTCATTGCATATTGACTATGCTAGTTACATACTCATTTTTGTACTTTTTAATTTTTATATCTATATAATATTTAAACATAAGTTTTTGTTTAAATTAAAATAAATATGAGTGGTTAATTTGTATTACATTTTGCCGTACAAACTACCTGCAATGCTACATCTTATTTACTTAATTTATTTTTATACAATGAAGTGGTCTCAAAATAAAGTTCAACTCAATTCCTAAATTTAATTATCTTTTAGTTCTTAATTTATAAATGTAGATTTTTAAAACTTTAATAAACGTCCAAAAAGAAAATCAATCTCCAACTCCCTGCTTTACTCCCAAATTGATCTTTATATACAATTATAATGAAAAAGAATAATAATTTATTTTTTACTCCTACGTAAAAGAAAAAAAATAGAAAAATGAACTGAATTGATAATGAAAATCGCTTTGTTTGTAGTAACAGTATTACTTACCTAATGCATTAGAGAAAAAAATATATGCACATAAATATAAATTCTTAATAAAAATGACCCAAATGTATTGTTCTAGTTTTTTTTTCATTTTTCAGTTTTCTAAATACTATTTTTTTTAAATCAAACAGATTTATGATATAAAGAAAAATATCAAAGAAATTAAAAATGCTTCATCATCGAGAGGTTATTTATTTATTGCAAGGAACATATAAATCTCTAAGTAAATTAAAATGACAGTAATTACAAATTATTTAATAACGAAAAAAAAATAAAAAATTATTATTAAGAATAAAACTCTTTTTAAAACTCATCTAATAAAAAACATGTCGATATATATAAATAGATTAATATATTAATAAAATATTATATATTTTTCAAATAAAAATTTTTAACAGTTTACCATCTCAATATACAATAAATATCAAGGGCGAAAATTCAATTATTCTCCCCCACCTTTCATTCCCATATGGATTGATAGGGTTTGACTTTTCTTAAGATTAAAATTTAAACTTTTGGATTTTCATTCACTCAATCTATATTTCAAATCATTATTAATTCCTTCAATTTTTTTTAAATTGATAGTTGATTGATAAACTAAATATATAATATAGATACAATATAACATTGTCATAAAAGAAATACAAATTCCTTCCAAAAACAAAAAGAAATAAAAAAATTTGGATATATTTTGATGGAAGAAAATTTTCTTCTCTTTAATAACTGGTCCTTTAAATTTGAGCTTTTAAATTGAGTGATTTGATGATAATTACTAACATAAGGAGTTCAGTAAGCAAATACCAACAATAGTTTTTTGGAATATAATATATAAATTCAATTTGTATTTTATTTTAAAAAATATTATGACACTCTCAATTTTTATTTTGACCAATCGAATACTTTAATTCATAAAATTATATTCATTAAATACTTCAATTTATAAAATTATTTATTAAACACGATCGAACTTGTAAGATTAGATCAATCAAATTCTTATTGGGTAGTTAAAAATGTGAATATTATTATTTCAAAAAGTATACTAAGGGTGAAGATTTTACATATAAATACTAAAATATAAAAAAAATTATTATTATATTGTTAGCATGGAGAGGGTATAATATTATCAAAATTCCTAAAAAAATAGGCTATATAGAAGAATCATAAATCAAATATTTTTTATATTCTTATAATTAAATACATAAAAAATTAGGAATATCTTATTTTAAAAAATAAATAACGTGTATATTTATTTTTTATTAATATATATCGTATATGTAATACTAAAAATATTAATTATATATAATAAAATATAATTTTATGTAATATTTAATATAGTATCTTTATTTGTCATTTTAAAATCTTTTTACTATTCTGATTTCTTGGATTGCCAAATATTTTTGAAACAAATTTCACCAACTAACTTTGAACTAAGCTACTGCAGAACCAATCATCACCTGCCAAACTGCAAAACAACTAAAATTGGAAAGGCTCACCGTTCTGTTCTTCTCCTTGTACGTGTACGTGTCACACAAGGATATGACAGTCAGTTCTCAATTGATTCCTTGTATCGATGAAGCGATAATCTGATTAAAGATGAAATCAAGAAAAGACGATAGTCAAACCGGATATTAATTAGAAATTTCATTTAATAAGTCAACTTAACATTATCACCAACATAGTTTTAGAAGACTCAGCACATTTCTTATTTTTTAATTCTCCAATTTTTCTTTTTTTCTTCATTACCTGCCAATGTATATATTACGCTTCTGATTTAAATTTTTAGTTTTTTCTTTTCTGGATGTGGCTGAAAATTACAGAAACATGGCTTCGTCGAAGTTTCATTGCAAGTTTGCTTAACAGGTCGACTTTTGCTGATGAAAAAACCGACAAATAGGCAGACTTTATAATTTTGCCATGTAATTTCTGTCTGGGTTCTTATGACTTCTGAGTTATAGTGTTGCTATCAGAATATTTTCCATGAAAGCTTCTGCAATCTGATCAGTAGTTTCATTGTCATGTCATTAATTTCCTTTCTCATTTGGTATTACTCGGTTTTGAGCTTTACATTTTCGAGACTATTTGTCATGTTGATTATATATTCACAGGGAAACCTAGAAATTTTCTTTGATCTATACTGGACTTCTTTGAGTTTGCTTGAAATTGACTTCTCTAGTTGAAAGTACAAAATTCATTTATACGGTTGTTTTTATTTAAATTTGGGTTTAAATTCTTTAATTAGATGATAACATATTATTTCTAATTTTAATTTACTTCTGCTCTTCATCTAATGAACTGATATGCTGTTTGTGTTTAAAGGTGATTACTTTGGGATTCGAAATGATGGGCATGATTAGTTAGATGATGATTGCTTATTATTGATAAAATCTTATAAGATGGTATGGGTTTATGTAAAGCAGAAATTTGGGATAGCTATCAAATTATCATGGGAAGCAAGCAGTCAAGGCATAGCCATAGAGGCCATGGCTATCAGCATGATTCATATAGATATGGGGCTTCATCACTCCCAAGTTCTTCACCATACAGATATGGGGCTTCATCACCCCCAAGTTCTTCACCATACCCAACTAAATCTTCAATCGATACTGATAATGATGGAAGAAATAAACTGAAGTCGAAGTACTCAAGAATTGGTGATGATTACCATTCTCTTGAACAGGTATTTTCCTTTCATATTTTACAGCTTATTGTATAATATTTTTCAGGTTTACAATGAAAAGTCATTATTAATTTTATATAGGTAACACAAGCTCTTGCACATGCTGGTTTGGAATCATCCAATCTTATTTTGGGTATTGATTTCACAAAAAGCAATGAGTGGACTGGTTCACGATCTTTCCACAGAAAGAGTCTGCACCACCTCGGGGATGGTTTGAACCCATATGAACAAGCAATATCAATAATTGGAAGAACTCTATCCCAATTTGATGAGGATAATCTTATTCCTTGTTATGGTTTCGGTGATGGTGAGTAAATTTTTACTTCAGGTTGATGCTTTGTTTTTGGGTTTCTCATGAGTATCCTTACTGCCTTTTTTTGGTATACGGTTAATTTCATTTTGGAATTTGTGGTTGTCTCTCCCAGTAAATGGTCTGGTTGATGCTCAAAAAATTGCAATCTTTCCTTCCTTTCTAATTTTTTTTTATGTTTTGCAGCTTCTACTCAAGATCAAGAAGTTTTTAGCTTTAATCCAGAAGACAGACCATGTAATGGCTTTGAGAAAGTTTTGAGTCGTTACAGACAAATAGTTCCTCATGTTCACCTAGCTGGTCAGTTTGTTTGCAGTATTATTCTTTTGGTAATTAACTGTAACAGGCTTATTCTTTCTACATAAATTGTAGAGGTATTTCAATTAATTAAAAATTTGCATGCGCTAAATTCTGACAGGGCCAACATCTTTTGCTCCAATAATTGAAACTGCAATTGGAATTGTGGACAATAGCGGTGGCCAGTATCATATTCTTGTCATCATTGCTGATGGACAGGTTAGTTTCTTTATTTGAATGCTAATGGTTTATTGCCTTGAAAGAATTATGCAGAATTGCTTCTCCTGTTCAATTATTTCACCCCTAAACCTTAAATTGATGCTTGATTATTATATCATTTGGAAGGTTACAAGAAGTGTAGATACAGGTAATGGACAGTTGAGTCCTCAAGAGCATAGTACCATTAATGCTATTGTAAAAGCAAGGTTATAGTACTATCTTTTTTCCCCCAATTTTCTGTATTTGGCAATTTATTTAATTTCTGAACACTGAAGCATTATTTATCCCTCTGTAGTGAATATCCTCTATCAATTGTACTGGTTGGAGTTGGTGATGGACCATGGGATATGATGCATAAATTTGATGACAACATTCCTTCTCGGGCTTTCGATAATTTCCAGGTTAATGTATCAAATTTGGAACTCATGAAACCAACTTCCAAGTTGAATTAATCATGATTCTGAGTAACAGTTTCAGAATGATTCAATCTGATAGCATTGGTTCAGTTACTAGTTCTGCTTCCATTATTTAAAAACCCTGAAATTTATCATTAATGCCTAACAATTCAATACAGTTTGTGAATTTCACAGAGATTATGTCATGGACCTCCATGTCTAAGAAGGAGACAGAGTTTGCTCTATCAGCATTAATGGAAATACCATCACAATACAAAGCTACAATAGGGCTCCACTTGTTAGGGTAATGTCACTAACATTAGCTTTTACATATTGCTTCATTGAAATATATTCAAGTTACTTATGCTCACATTCCATCAATCTTATTACTTGCAGCTGCCACAAGGGTATTCCGAGAAGGTATCCTCTCCCTCCTCCGCTTGGAAACCACTTGGCAATTTCCTACCCGACGCATATCAGGCCGAGCAGGAATGAACAGAGTGCTGGGTCTCATCATGATGCTTCTCACCGCTTTGTGGATCATTCTCTACAGAATAGGGTAAGTCTCTAATTGGTATAATTAAGTAATTATTGATATGAGTATTTGAATTTTATATATTTAGTTCAAAATTATATTTCTTGATGTTTAATTGTTCTTTACAGAACTGTCCTGTATGTTTATGGAGTAAAAAAGATCTTGCATTTGGATGTGGTCATCAGGTAACCTGAAGATCAAGTTTATCAATCTCTTTTTCCCCGATTAGAGGCTGTTCTGATTTTTTACGAACATTTTGCAGACATGTTATGATTGTGGTAAAGACATGAACTTGTGCCCCATTTGCCAAACCTACATAATTGCTAGGATAAGACTCTACGAGTAATTTATCAGATAAAGCACCGCTGGTTTGCAGAATTTGAAATTATGAAGCATCGCTGTTGGATTGCCTAATGTAAAATGCACTTCTCCTCTTTGAGATTCTGTGTACATATATCTCTGTTAGTGTCAAAGAATCGAGTTAGTGTCAAAGAATCCGAATGGTTCTAATTGATTTGGATTCCTGTTATCAATGTTCATTTATATGATTAGAAATTTTCTTGTTTGAATTTCTCATCTTTCTTCAGAAGTTAAAGCAGATTGTGTTTTTCGGATACAATTCTATTCTTTGCCTCGCAGCACTAGAGCTTGAGCTAAACGTAATTTTTTTTTAAACAATAGAAGAGAGCAAATCTATTATTTACAGAAAATTGTCCAATATCGGTTCAAAAAGGAATCTCCGTTCCAAAGCCGTCTTAGAAGTTACTTAGAGCAGTTGGGTTTCAATTTCAATTTTTTTTAGAATCAAAACCAACAATTTTGGAAATGCACCCAGCGGAGCAGACCAAGAGACCGGAACCACTCTTTTGCCCCTCCCTTGATCCTGGGATAAAACCGAGGTTCAGACCTTAGCATTATTAAGAATTTGCTATATCATAGTGCTGTATATATATATATTTAATTTTTAATACTTTTGGCTATCAAGAATTTATTGCTTTTGATTATTAAGAATTATTACTTCAATTTTTCGCTAATTTGAAATTATTAAATTTATAATTATATATTTTTTATTAAATATTAATTCTCTTTTATTAAAAATTAAGAGAATAATTTTTTTTTTTATAATTTAGTTTTCTGTTTTTATTATTATTGTTTTGCTTTTTAGTCTTTGCTCTTTGGTGAAATTCAAAGTCCCATAGTCGGATGATGATTTTAATTATTAGGATGAGAACGAAGTTAGACAATGTACTCATTGCATTTTGAAGTTTTTTCTTTTATACTTGAACCCATAGGATTTTTCACTCCTCTATGATCTATAATTCTAATATTAATCAAAATATTTATATAATATTCTTTAAATATTTATATTTACTGCAAATCTGCAATGAAATAGGAATATTTGTAGTTATGTTATTATTTTTCAAATATATCGATGCAGATCAATCTAAAAGGGTTAAAAAAATAATAACAAATTCAAGCATAAAAAAGTTACGGTGCATTTTTTTAGACTAAATGCATAAATTTATCTTTGTACTTTTCATAAAAAACTTTATGGCACCGTCAATTTTTTTTTATTCGTTAAACATTTCAATTTATAAAATTATACATATTAAATATTTTATTTGACTCATTAAACATCTTAATTTATATAAAATTAGATCGATTAAACAGTTATGAAAAAATAAAAAAACGTGTAAAATTATTGTTTTAAAAATTGTATTTACCACATATCAAATTAATATTTTGTATATAAAAATCAAAAGAACCTAAAAATTTACTTTTTTTTGTGTAAAGAAGTGTGAAATTATTAAAAAAATAAAATTCGGGGTTCCACAAGTTCAATTTTATAATTCAGGGTTCCATAAAATTTTTTTTGTCAAAGTTAGAGAGAGTGTCAAACCACGTATTTGTTTACTTGTAATGAAATTTTATTTAATAAGTGGATGTTGATAAGATGCTTGAAATTTGTTTTGCTTGGAATGTAATTTGTTATTTAAAAGAAAAATTTTATTTAAAATTTTGCAAATTATGTTATTTGATTTTTGATATTTTGCTCAATTATTATCATTATTATGTCAATGTTCTTTTGATTATGTCAATTTATAAAATCATACATATTATGTCAATCTCACCCTCAACTGGATTTATCACAATCTGATCCTTCAAAAATTCTTCCTCAGAACCAATATTCCCTCCTTCTCCTGTCGATATTTATTCTAATTCAAACTTTCCGCTCACTTATAATACCCTGAAATTTTTATTTCGAAACATTCCCATTTAAATTTAAATTGTAAATTATTAGCCAATAATATTACGCCACGTAATATTATGGGGACCGAAAATCATTTTGGTTCGCCCAAAAATTTATTGAATAACCGTTAATTGAATAAAATCGGACCAATATTTCTTTAATTGGACCGAATTAATTTAAATTAGATCCGAATCGGATATTTTTGAAAAACAATGTGCGTCACTATTCTTTTCTCCCCGACAACTTACCTTGGACGGTTTGTTTTTATTTAATAATTAAAAACTTTATAATATTTTATTATTATTTTATTTTATTTTTAATTATTTTTTTCCTTTAAATTTCTTCTTCTTCTTCGTTGAGCCACACCTCCTTCCTCCATTGACGC